>JBBPTB010000449.1:0-20405 GCA_038093875.1 Boletus tylopilopsis | reverse complement strand
GTTATCATGGCGACCCAGAGGTTGTAAAATTCGGACTTCCAAGATGGCGAGCGCGGTGTAACAACCTTTGTTCCGTCTGTCCGGATCATCTTGTTAGGATCTGCCATGAGGAGGGGAATGGTGACCCCAACGAGCGAGAGTATCATGATACCGATCTGGCGGGCATACATCAATACATGAGCAAACTCTTGAAAAATGGAAAACGTGCGTATGTTCCATTTCCGACTAGGAGATCAAAATGCTATTAGAGATCAAGGCGTCACTACAGTTTCTTGCGCATGACATACCACTATTGTTCTAAGAACCGTCAATTGAGCTGGAAAATCGGTGAAATTGATTGGGAACATACCGTCGAATGAAAGTTTTGCCCAAAGGATACAGATGAACCGACAACTGCACCGAGATTGAAAATGGCCCAAAAGATACTGATGAAGACACCCTTTTGTGCCTCGGTTGGATAGCTCAACATGATAGCCCCTTGTGCCGTCCACAAGAAAGCCGCATTGATGCCGAGAATAGCTCCTGCACCTATCACAAAGCCGCCAACGTTCGGGTTAATGTTGATAGCCCTAACAAAGCAAACGAGCATCACGGTAGCCCTCGAAAATGACGGCGAGAGATATGTACAAGTACGAGCCCACATAGAGCGCATAACCAAACGAGCCCAAGAAGAGGGTCCATTTCGCACCGATCTTGTTGTTTACCGTGCTTTATTGAGGCGTCAAATTCTTTACAATGAGAAAGGCACAAGGAAGACTTGCCCTGAAAAGAAGGCAAAGAACGCATATGTAGCATACACTGCGCACGTCGAGTTCGCGGATATCGTTGCGTTCACTTGACCACCACCACCGAGGCCAGTTAAGGCGTTGAACATTCCGGGGCACAGGAAGCAAACGAAACCAAGCATGATGAGTTGTGTGATGGGGTGATAGTATATGCCCTTTAATCCACGAGGTCGCTCGAACCGTTCCTCGGATGAGTCGACATCCGTGCTCGAAGACGGGCGCAAGTCGTTGGCGATAGGGTTTGTGTGCATGGCGGATGAAGCGAGGCGAGGGGTAAGTGGACGTTTTCCTACTTATATCTCCGCCAAGAGGAATAACACGGGAACTCTTTATCGAGGCCAGATAACACCATGGTGCGGGACAAATCTGGCGGTAATAATAGGTTGGTCATGGGTTACGGTTGAACATGGGGAAGAGATAATACCGTGGGTTTCCGGTACGAGGCCTCGGATGCACAAACTCATCATAGAGAGTCAGCCAGTGTGTTGGGACGAGGTTGGCACTGTCTAGCCGTAGACCTAGTAGATGATTTAAGTACGATGATGGTGTTGATTTGAACAAAGAGTCACACAGCCACAGACGATCTTTGTCCACACAACCGGCCTTGGCGATTCTGGGGAGAACAGCATCAATTGAGAGTGCTCGACGACGACGGCTAGGGAATACGCTCGAGAGTGTCACCATACGTCTTACCACAGTACGTCTCTCTTTGTGTCAGACTGCAAACAACGCCGAAACGTCCTCACGCCGAGCAAAACGAAAAGTACCGACGGCCGTGCGCTCAAGTCCCACACGGTACGCGTTTCCACGCCCGTATTCAGCCCTACATCGAACTAACGCGCATACAATTGCGGGTTCGACGCGACGGCACGAACATAACACGTCAACCAATCGTACGTCCCCAGTAAACTACGCGTCCGAGTGCACCCTAACGTTTCTTGTCTCTTCGTCAGACCGTTCCTGAGTGACCAATGGGCGACATTGGTGGTGATGCCCGGAGGAAATGTTGGCATTCTCGGCGGATAGGACCGTCTCCACCTTGCACCAGTGTTCGCCCTTTCTGTCTCGTACGACTGGAACACTCGTGCACCCCGCCGCCGTCGCATCTGCAAATGCCTCGACATAGTATACGCTGAAAGTCTTGACGGGCGCCTACGTCGGCACCCCGTATATCTGGGCTCTACGCAATCTCCAGAAGGGCTTCAAAACATGGGATGGTTCGGCGGAAATAAGTGTGGAATTACTGACATCTCTCTACCTCCTTTCTTGTTGGTCAGGCGAATAGAGTCGCGAAGGCATGCATGCGTGTGAGTACTCGCTTTGACTCATTCCATGGCTCTCATGGTTGTCAAATTTGGCATTGTTTCGACGTACCTGTATGCGCAATCTACCCTTCGTGTTCGAGTAATATCAGGCGATGACCTCACTGTGCTTGATAGATCCAACATGCCACCAAGGCTCTCCAGTTACTCCGTATTGGACAGCTTTCGAGGTCATGCTGTCAGACACGCGCATGGGGGGCCGCGTTCGGTCACGCCAAGGTACCGTTCAACCAGAGGATGTAGAGGCAGACTGGCGAGCACTTTGACTCACGTTATTACGTGTTCGCGCGATCTCTCACCCTTGCTGGGATTATCCACAGGGTGGTACGTGAACGCGTGGTCGCCGAGAACAATACATGCTGAACCGATATTGCTGGTTCGACCGCTTCCCCACCCCGGCGCATATGATAATGGTAGATAAGGTGGCGTTCCAGTCTTCGATCGCTTTCCACTTGTTCTCGTGTGCGCGGAGATACATCCTATCCATGAGAGATGAGACGCGCTGGCAAGAACACAGTACAACCATGCAAAACTGTGCACGATGAACTGTGCAATCACCCTCGGAAACGTATATCTGAAGAAAGAACGAAGAGGCCTGTGATGGGGTCGAAATAGTACATGTCGTTCATAGGATAGAAACGTGTAATAAAATAGACCCATCTCTGTCGCCATCCGAGCCAACGTCGAACACGATGCCGGTTTCTCCAATGCTAGACCTCACATCCCCAGTCCCTCCCTTCATTGAGGGATGCGCCCTCGTTCAAACCTGAGGTCTGATCCGGCACCCTTAGGAACCTTCGATCTCATTTTCCGCGTTATCTTCCACCACCAAATCTTGCTGTGCCAGGTCGAATACCATCGCGGACTGGGTCGTCGTGTCCATGCCTACGTTCAACGTGAACTGCAAACGCACGCCAAACCCGGTATCGACTTGAAAACGTATATCCCGATCATACGCACGTATGCACGTATGCTGATGATGAACCGGGGGATCAGCGGAATGAGGGATACGTACTCAATTGCGAGGTTTTGCGATGCTGTTGGGGGACGGTGCTCGCATCGACGGGGAGCACAGACACGAAGTCGAGCCCTGTCCAAAAAGAAGTGCACAGCATATACGGCGTAAGATGATTGAGAAACCTACACCATACCTCTCCCAAAGAAAGGTTACCCCTTGATCGGTGGAATAAATACCATGCATATAGCATATTAACCCTCCAACCTCATCCGCTGCAATGAAGGGATCAAGCTGGTCACACCGGCACACGAGACGTTTTGACATAGTCCGCACCGTCCCGTGCGTCGTTTGGGACGCGCGCGTCCATGATGATGAGCAGCGACGTGATTTGGTAAAGTACGTTGCTAAACGTACATGCAGAGAGGAGAAACAGGTAGTCGACGAGAGCACAGGCAGACGCAAGGGGACGGGGGACGTACTGTAATACCAAGAAGCAAAGAATGCCGTCCGACTTTGGTCAGTAAACGCATGTACCGTTTGAGCTGTTACCACTTCGTAGCTGTGTATGTTGTGGCCATAGTTTGGATGAGGCCGAGTAGTGGGAAGAAATGTAAAGGGATCAAGTGACATTGGTGACGACTTGCAGCACGAGCGACGCCGAGAATTCAATTTTGAAACGATTCCGCGCAAAATCATCGAAGCTGAAAGCAAAGTACTTTCTCCCAGGCGGTAAGACAACACCATCATTTCAGGACTCACGATGGATTCATACATACGATTGAAAAGTCGCAATCACAGCGTGTGCGGCCCAGTGCGGGCCTATTGGACGGAGTTTGAATTTCCCACACCGCATCCTGTTAGCAAAGGACATCGTCGAATCTTCGAGATCGAAACAATCATGACCATCTCTTCATAATACTGCTTGCTGTGTACAAGAGAGCCCCGAGATCAGTGATCATCAGGTTTGCCACCGCCACCCTTATGATGGAACTGTCCGTTATCTGATGATATTGCTGCTTCACACAAGATATTAGGATGCATCAGGAACTTTGTGATACCATTGACTAATTATTCTTTTCTTTTGCGTTCTGACATAGCCTCGCATTATAGATATCTCCTTACATTACCAAGAAAAGAACTATATATGTAGCCCCACATCCCGCAGACCCGGACTCCCTCACTTTCACAGTCTCACTTCGCCGTCAACATAGCAAACAACTTAACATGTCCTCCGAGTCTGATCTACAGTCCGCTGTCGAACTCCTTACTCTAAACGACTATGCAACTGGTATTGATCGCTCTTACATTGGAGACTCATCTGACATACCAACGCAGTCGTTACTGCCACCGCCGTTGTGTATGATTTTAGTGAGTGATTACTGCATTCTATGTTCACCGTGATTGCAACCTCAAATCACCAGTTCTCACCTTCTCGAACGAAGTATTTCCTTTTTTTCCACATCCATTTCACCGCTAACAGTTCCAAAGGTAGAGTATATCTGGGTAAGCCCGAGCTATTTGCCACCATTACTAATACCCACATTCAACATCCCTTAATGTCATAGTTCCGACCTTGGACCTGGGTATCTATGCTGTTTCTTCTCGTGTGTTCACTCCATTCGTAGATATCGTCGGTTTTGGATTCACTGTTCTAACAGGTCCGTTACATCGGTCTTTTGGATGTCATGTAGGTCCATTGGAAATTTTATAGAAATTTTCGACGCAGCTAATTCTAAGTTCATTCCTTCTCAAGGACCTTTGCCCTCAGTATGTTCAAAGGTCCGGTCTAAGGTTCGATTACTCAATTATTCCCAGATGGAAGTATCTGGGTTCCTGGCCCTATAGAAGTGAATTTCTTTTGCACCTTTCACCTCACTTATAACTGATAAGGCTATTTCAATAGACGTATGTACCTCAGTCTTTTCAACTGAACGAGGAACTTCAAGTGGTAAAACAGTTGTAAGCACAGTTAACTACTAGAAATCATCATGTTTTAAGGTGATGCGTATCCCAAGGTACCACATTGTATCAAGTTAGTATTTGGGCATTCTCAGTATTTCTTTTCGCCACCGATAGTAAGTCATCTTTGACCACGTTTCCCACCATGTTGATGAAGGTCATAGTGGTGATGATCTTGCGTGTTTATGCGATGTGGAATCGATCCAAGACCATTCTCTGGATCCTTCTGATGATGTATGCGGTGCAAATAATCACATACGTTGTCCTGGAGGGAATTTATGAAAATCCCAATACCCACCTGTTAGGTATGTACTATATAAATCGAGTGCGATGTATTATACAATGGCTGACTTCACCTGGCCACTCATGCTTTTCTCAGCGACGATTGCACAAGTGACCAGTTTTTCATTTTGTAACTTCACATCATATAATGTTCCACCGGTGATCGAGTGGATGAAAATACTTGTGCGCTTTGTTCTCGCCGCTACACTCGTGGTTCTCACTGTCATACAAACCCTCAAACAATCCATCGAGATATACAAAGCAAGAAAGCAGTGGCAGCTCAACCACTACGTGCAACTACTAGCGAAAGATGGAATCTTTTATTTCTTCAGGTACGTCCCATCCGCCCCTGCTCGCTCTGCCCGTACGTCTGACAATCGCTCATGTGCAAACATGTTTGTTCCGCTTCATATCCAGCAACGTCCTTTACCAAGCGTTCGACCTGCTCTTCCAAGCCAACAGTATACCAACCAATGCCGAACAGCTCTTCCTGGGCACAGCTTCCTATCTCGTTTTCTATCCAATCATTCCACGGTTCATCATCAACATACGTGAGCTGTATGATCGCGACAGCCGCCGCGGTCGCCTTCACGTCGATACCGGGTTCGGCGTGCGTTCGCAGTCTGATGCAGGCCCGGACGCAACCGTGTCCGCAATAGTGTTCATGGACGTCGACTGCGGACGACAGGATGCCGAAGTGGACGGAGGTATGGATGACTCGAGGGATGTCGAATCTGTAGCTCGTACAGCGCCATGTCTGGTTTGAATGGAGGTCCGGACTCACCGCAATTTCCCTTGACGTTGAGCTCCTTTTGAAACTTAGTGGCAAGGTAACCGGCCCCGAGTCGAGACTAGTTGGGAGTTTGAATCAGCAGGATGACGACATCTTTTGTTGTTTCATGTCTAATGTTTGCCAATTGCTCCGAGTGTTTGAACACCGTACTAATTCCTGTTGCGGCGCCACAGCGGGGATTACATGGAGGTACAAATACGATAGTATAATTCAGCCTGGTCGACTAGGTAATCCGCCCCAGAGCACCCACATTTCACATGGCAATAATCCGCACTATTCCTTTCGTTCTCCAAGTCCTCGTTCTCATATCAAATGTACCAACTTGCATGTCAGTGGGCCCACCTATAGTCACGCTAGACTATGGCGCCTTCCAGGGATTGAATTCTGCCGGGGACACCGAATCGTTCCTTGGAATTCCCTTTGCCCAGCCACCGTGAGTTCCCAGGACAATGGTACGTTTGTTGCGCGTCTAATCGTATCGCAGAGTGGGACAACTTCGCTTCAACAACCCGGTCCCACCACAACCGTTCTCTGGAATTCGGAACGCGACCTGGTTTGGCAATGCTTGCACTCAGCAACCCATTCCGGGAACTTTTTTGAATAATCCTGCGGTCAGAGCGGTACTTCCATACTTCACAGAGTTGTTGCCTACTACTTTGGTAGCCAATGATACAGAGGATTGTAGGTCTAGTGGGTGATATCTTATTCGCTCATACACAGTATTTATAGGTTTGTATCTCAACGTCGTGAAACCCGCCGGCGTCCCTCCCGGAGCTGATCTTCCTGTTGTCGTCGTGAGTTGATCGTCCGATTTTGGGGCCAACATGAACTCACGCCGAGTACAGTGGATATATGGCGGTACTTCCATAAACTAATGGTTGTTCTGAAACTTATTCAGGGAATAGGTGGCTTTGAAACTGGAGATGCGTCAGGGTACAATGGTACCCGAGTCGTCTCGCGCTCAATGAGCGTGAAGACGCCCGTTGTCTTCGTTTCCTTCAACTACCGATTGAATGGTATGTCGTCATCTGATTGAATCAAACACTAACGAGCGGCTGACGAGTCCACGGAATAGCATTCGGGTTCCTTAGTGGAAAAGAAGTGCAAGCAGCAGGACTCGGGAATTTCGGGCTTTACGATCGTACGTAACCATCTACTACACATTATACAGCATGTTTAGCGGCCTTTCAGAACGTTTGGCTCTTCAATGGGTCCAGAAATATATTCACCTGTTTGGCGGAAACTCGCAGCGGGTAATTATGTGCGTAGAGAAAGCTAGATGTTTTCGAGTTGAGTTGAATTATTTTTTTTCTAGATGGGGCGAGAGCGCTGGTGGAATGTCTGTGCTGCTACAGATGACTGCTTTTGACGGTCAGTCAGAGGGATTGTTCCAAGGAGCGGTCATGGTATGGCTCATCACATGCGCAATTCATTCGTGTGTTGACGAACACCCAGGATTCTGGTTTTGTATTCCCGAATCCTGACGTGGCCTCTCTTCGTGCTCAAAGTAATTATGATTTGCTCTTGGCGCAAACAAACTGCACTACCGCTAGCGATACGTTGGATTGTCTTCGTCAAGCACCATATGAATCAATCTACAACGCTGTTGCGCAGACACCTCATTTTTTCTCTTATCACGCAGCCAATCTTTCGTGGGGACCACTGGTTGACGGCGTCTTCTTGAAGCAGTCGACCAGAGAGTCGGTGAAACAAGGGAAATATATGCAGGTATGATTGTGTGACCAGACTTACCACGGTGTTTGAACACTTGGTAGGTACCTGCTATACTGGGAGACGTTGATGATGAAGGAACGTGAGTTACCTCAAGAAATACTGTGATATACATTTCATATTCAATATATTACCTCTCAGACTTTTCTCACTCGCTAGCCTGAACGTGACGTGAGCATGATCCTTCCAGCCCTCTGCGTAGTCACTCCCTAACACCACAGCAGTACAGACGAGGAGTTCATTACGTACCTCCAGTCCAAGTAAGCTGTATAGCTGTGCCTTGAGTAGCGTTACTCACGAGACATCCGATCCAATAGCTTCCTTGTCGGCGTTCCCAAGGAAAGTATCCAGGAGGTTGCAATGGTCTACCCAGAGGATCCCACCTTAGTGACTACCGACCGTTGCTGTCACCGCTGTGCGATGACGAATTTTCAATCTGACAGGGATCTCCATACGACGTCGGGACAAATGACACTCTGACGTGCGTGACGTCATGGCCCATCTACCAACACTTTATTGATGTTTACTAGACCCGAATATAAACGAATTGCTTCGTTCCAGGGGGATTTCTACTTCCAGGCTCCACGGCGTTACACATTGTGCCGTCTATCTCGCACACAACATGTTTGGAGCTATCGTGAGTTCTGCTAGTCCATCCAATAGACGAGTGCTTATCTTATAATAAGTCTGGAAGAGAAACAAAGCTATTCCAACCCTAGGATCCTTCCATATAAGTGACCTCCAGGGATTTTTCGACACCACCGGGAAGTCTGATTGGGTTGGCACGGATGCCATCGGTGGGTGGTTCATTCTGTCCGAGTTAGTCATCCGACTGACGGGCCTTGCACTCGCAGTCAACTTTGCGAATAACCTCGATCCCAACGTTCCTCCTCTTGGTTATCCTTCTGGAGCGGCATCCTCCATGTTAGCGAACGTCCACTGGCCGCAATACTATCAAGATAGTCCTCTGCTTTTGACCCTCGAGGACCCGGACGTGCTGACGTTGACGAACGACACGTTCAGGGCTGAACAGTTCAAGGTTTTAGACGAAGTGCAGGCGTTGATGGGGTTATAAGGTACTCATTTGGGGATGATGTTCCTGCATGGACGGTCTTGAAGCTTAGATCGACGTCGCATCGTGTAGTATAACATGAAAATTTGAGTCTCACCAGCTTGCGTACAAAATTGCATATGGTTTGCTCGCTTTTCACTTTCAGTCAGCTTTCGGGTACTATCGCTGAGATCCGGAGCATATGATCCCGATCATCCGTGACGACGAACAAAGACAGAACTTGTTGAACGTCGTCGAAGATAAGAAAAGGTCTAATTGTATGTAATCGAATACTAAAACATAGGGAAGGGAAAGACAGTGGCATTATGTCGGGTTAGAATAAACGAAGATAAGATAATAAACACGTCAACCACGCAGTAAACCTAACAGCATACAAACACGCAATAGAACACGAGACATGACGTCGGTTTCCACGACTCTAGACCTCAGATCTCCAGTCCCTTCTGGACGAGCCCTCGTTCAACCCTGAGGCCGGACCCAGCACCCTAGGAACCTCTTCGATCTCGCCTGCGTGTTCCGTGTCGCCATCGGCCGCGGAATCTTGCTCCGCTCTGTCGAATACCATCGCGGACGCGGTCGTCGTGTCCATGCCGACGTTCAACGTGAACTGCGAACGCACGCCGAACCCGGTATCGACATGAAAACGTCCGTGGATATCCCGATCATACAGCGCCCGTATGCAGATGATAAACCGGGGGATCAGCGGATAGAGGGATACGTACCCGATTGTGACCAGGACGAGGTTGGCGGTGTTGTTGGGGATGACGCTCGGGTCGACGGGGAACACGGACACGAAGTGGTAAAAGACGTATCTGTAAGTATCTTGTCAGTGTCGTACGCGTATACGATCTGCACACGAGTAACAGGGACATACACAATGAAATAAAGAACGTCATCTCTGACGAGTAGCTGCATGTAGCGGTTCAACTGCCATTGCTTTGTCACACGGTACATTTCTGCTGATTGTTTCAGGGTTTGCACGACAGTGAGAACCATCAATGTGGTAGCGAGGACAAGTTGGGGGATTATAGAAAGCTGGTTTATCATGGGTGGAATCTTAAAGAATGAGGAATTGCAGAATGAAAGGTCGGCAACATGGACAATTGTCTCTGCCGGTGGGTGGTCAGACGGACCCGCCATCGTATCCACACATCAAATTTACATAGGACATACCTGACAAATGGTTTGAATTGAAATCCAGTGCTAGCACAACGATGGAGGTGACGATTTGCGCCACAAAAACAAAGAGAATGATCCAAAGGATTTTCTTGGATCGACCCCACATTGCGTAGACCCGCAGCATCATCACGACTATAATATCAATTAACATGGTGGAAGACGGACTTAGAGTGTGAAATAACTCACAATCAGCCGCACAAAGAAACACGAAGATCATTGCGATACCTGCTTGATTTAAAACCCAACCTTTAATTATACAGCGTTATTGCATGGTAATTTCCAGTGAATAGATATACTTACAACTTTTTCGCAGTATGAGGTCCGTCATCTACTCGAAGTTTAGGGACTTACCTCTGTCGGGATGGCGTCATCAGTAACAAACGAAATGAAAACGGGAAGCAACTTTACTTCCAGAGGACCGGGAACGAAAGAGGTGCCATCTGTGTGTATACCAATTCAGCTTTGCGAGCCTTGGGTACACTGGAACATACTGAGAGCGCCTGTCCTTGAGAGAGAGTTAGTAAATGTGGGACAACAAGACCCGGGAAAATAAACCTACAGAGCTGACAGAGTACCGATGTAACGGACCTGGTGGAACAAAGTTGAGAACACACATGGTCCATTCCACCAAGAGTGGTACACACTATGAGAAACATCGTAGAGACAGAGGTCCAGGGTCGGCGCTGTAATATTATCAAGGGCGTTGTAGGTCGTAGGCGACAGAGAATCTCTTACCCAAATGTGCTGTATCTTGTGTGGCTCGTTAAGCATGCACTGGGCGTGGAAGAGAAGTGGAATACCTCATCTGAGAATGTAAGGACTGCGGATTTGACATTTCAGCGGTCAGTAAATGAGAAATGTTTGCAAACATGTCACTCACTATGATCGTATCCGACAACTGTGATGACAACGACTGTATTGGTGTATTAGATCAATAATTGCAGGCTATGGATGGGCATACTGGATGCATAATCGTTTAAAACGACAAGCTCCAAAGCAGACTGTAGATTGGAAGACATAAGTCACCTTTAGCGGCAGCCAACAGTTAAAATGAAGTGAGTCTGTCCAGAAGGACGTAGGCAAGTTATTTATTGCCAACTTCGCATCCTCGTGAATAGGCCAGATTAAAAATATGGGTTTCATACCGCCAAGGGATCATCGGGCGTGTTTTTGTCCCGGTACCCGGCATGAACCCTTTGTCATCACAAGTAAAGGTATACCTTGTGAGCGCCGGCGGTGTCTCCTCAGATGGCTGAAACGCTGGAGGATGGAAATACATACCGCACTTGAGTGATCAATAAAGTTACCTTGTCATGCAAAGCACAAATATGAATATCAGATCTTGGTCAAGTCCTGGTTGAAGCGGCAACTAGATAGGCAATGGATATAATAGCGGCGTGCCCGACGATGGTGACTCGAGGCACTATAAACGGAAGAAATGAAGTTCTAAAAGAGCAACTCGGATCAATGTGCCATGTCACCATCTGTGCTAATATAGATCAACCTTGCCATCCAGGCGGTGATGGTGATGTGGCACAAGGCGGCGACAAATGGAATGAGGCAATCATGGCGTTGGCAATACTCTTATTTATTTTCCTGGAAAATGTTGTATTTTATACCTCCTTGGATCAGGTGAAATGTGAGCGACAATCTGTAGCATACGAGAGGGATACAGACCAGATACGTTGGATTTTGTAGCTCGAATGCGTGTCTATGGCTTTCCGAGTAGTTATTGTTAGGTCCAGCTCGCGGGGATGTTCTTAGGTATTGCCGAGTCGTCGCAAAGGCCAAAAGGAGTGCTGATGCATTGAGGTGATGTGACAATTACTGTTTGCTCTATCTTGGAACGACCACGAGCACTCGCTCTGGAGTGTGCAATTCCCCGCAAAAACGTGTTCAAGGAAGGGGTGGAAGAGACAGGCTTCTCTTTCTGTACCAAGTTCGGTCATCTCAGCATCGTTACATGTAATCCCAATCAGAAATTCACCACGCAATGCCAGTTTGCACCACTCCTGAGCTGGCAGACCTCATGCCATACCGTACCAGACATTTCCATGACACCGCTAGCCCTCGTTCAAACCAGACCTCCACAAACTTCTTCGCCCAAGCTGTCCCTCATGGCATCACTCTCCACTGTGCCACTGTGCTGCCCTCGATCCATGAATACCATCGCGGACATGGTGATATCCGTATGGGCGATCGACCGCGAACCCATCCCGAACCCAGTATCAACATGAACGTGGCCGCGACTGTCATGATCGTACAGTTCGCGAATACTGACGATGAACCGGGAAATGAGAAGGTAAAACAATATAAACGCTGCCATGGAGAGCAGCCCATTGACACTTTGAACAACCACTGTGTCGACTTGGGGCACCAGAAAGGTGATTTGATAAAATATGTTCCTAGATACATGAACTCATCAGAATTTGCACGAGCGGTTCGGGGGAACGGCGCGTACACGATGAAATAAAGGATTCCATCTCTTGCAAGTAGTTGCATGTAGCGGTTGGGCTGCCATTGATTTGTCGCTTTGTACATTTGAATTGATTGCCTCACGGTCTGGGTGACAGCGAGAACCACCAGTGTAGTAGCGAGGACCAGTCTTGGAACTAAAATATATGTAACGAGCGGAGGGACATTGGAGAAAAGGTTACAGAGTGAATATTTGAATATTTGGACGATTACCGCTGCAAAGTGGTGGTAATTTAGACGAGATCAGCCATTGTCTCCATACATGCGGTTTAGTACACACTTGAGATGTTGACAATGGGATTGTCATAGATATCATCCAAACTGATTGTGATGACAATTTGAAGCACGTCAATGAACAGAAGGATGTAGAGAATTCTCTTGGATCGATTCCACATTGCGTACACACGCAGAATCATTACTACTATAATCAAATCAATTTACTGAGACATGGTCAGAAAGTGAGATAACTCACAATCGGAAGTGAAAAGAAACACTATAAATGTCCATGCAGATACAAGATATAGCACTCTACCTATCGAATATGTAACTTGAATGGGAATGTGGGCGTCCATAGTGAAGGTTAGTACACTTACATCTATTTTACCATCAGTGGCCCGTGGCTCGCTCAAAAACCAAGCTACCTACGTCTATCGGATTAATGAGAATCTAGGTGTAATTAGGGAAAAAAAAAAAAACTGACGACGAGGTGGGTAGGAGAGAAGGTGGTTCCAACTGCAAGTATGCTTGAGATGATGAACTTTAACTTCGACATTGAACGTACCGAGTATAGTGGACCTTGGGGGGGGGGGTTAACCTGGTCAATGATTCAGGACAGCGTTTCAGACAATATACATACATGATCCAACACAGACTGATGTAACGGACCTGTTGGAAGTACAAGTTCAGAACATCGGCAACCTCTCTGAAGGAATTGTACACACGACAAGAAACATAGTGGAGACCAAAGTCCAAGGTCTTTGCTGTGAGGTTATTATTCGGGACGTTGTCTGCGAATGATGATAAACCCTCCTACCCATACATACTCGACCTTTGTAGATTATTGAGCCACAATACAGGTGCTAAGGAGGAAATGCCGTACCTCTTTCGAGAACGTGAGGACTGTGGTTTTAACATGCAGGTATGATGAACAGGGAAAGTGCACACGAGGCATCACTCACGATAATCATATACGACGACAGTGATAAAAACAACTGAAATTGGAGAGATAAATCCTCAATAAAATTATGAGGGAAAGGGGACTCGTACTAGATGCATAGTTGCTCACATCAAGAATTTCCAAAGCAGACTGTAGGGCAGGGGCGGCAGAGGCCATGATATGGACTGGCAGAAAAAATGACTCTGAGGGTAACTTTCGCCGAGGCATAACCTAGGTTCCCCAACTCCAGAGGGTAGGCCTTACTTATCACCATCTCGAGGCGGAGCGTTCCGTTCACATCCCGTATCGCGAGCGTATTGGTGAACAAAGCGTGGTAAACTTAGAGTGCATTTGGGCAATTACTGTGAGCCCCGGGATAAACCGTAACGAATACTCCGATCCAACCTCTATGCCCGCCCACCGTTTGCCCACATGGTGAACACCCTCAACCCTTGGGCCTTATTTTCGTGACCTATCAACCCAGCCGTGGGACATGGTGAATTGTGGGAGGTCGTGAAGCGCAGGCTTTGATGACTCATGGTGAGACTGCCAGCGCATTTTTCTTTCTTCCTGCCGCTTCGCTCCGTCACATCCAAATATGCTTCCCCTCTTTTTTTTTTTTTTGCACTCAACCACCACTCTCTTTTGTAGAGTAACGGCCTTCGCTCGATTCCTACAAGTTGTCCGTTGCGCTCCACTCGATTCTGCTCGGGCCCAACACGCCCTCGCAGCTTGATATGCACGGTGATTTATTCGGTGCGTCACTCACGTAGGTAACCGTAGAACCTTGCAAAGATTTTGCTCCTAATGGTACGATTCCAACGGATTGGCCTTTGTACATACATCACCTACAGCATTCATGGTCCTTCCACCTACAGATCTTGATTGTCGATATGACATCGGGCATGCATCATTCAAGACCCGAATCAGTGTGCTACCTCGAGGAATCGATATGGTGCTGTACTCTTGTCGTTGCGTAGTTTCTGGTCAGCCCAGTTAGCCGGGCTGACAGATCTCATACTGTAGTCTTCGCTCAAACAGGACTCTGTGCTCTAGTACAAACCTCTTTGCCCGAGCTGTCCGACACGGCCTCGCTCTCCACTCTGTCACAGAGTCTGCCGCCCTCGATCCATAAATACCATTGTGGCCATGGTGGTATTCATACTGGCGATCGACATCGAACCGAACCCAAACCTGGTATCAACATGATGGCGACTGCGACTATCATGATCGTACAGTTCGCGAATGCTGATGACGAACTGGGGAATGAGAAGGTAAAATAATATAAAGGGAAACACTGCCAGGCAGAGCACTGCATGAACACTTCGAACGGCTATGGCATTGACTTGGGACACCAGTGCCTTCATCATTGGGAAGACGCCGCGGTCTACAGAAGCAAGGCCTAGGCGATAGGGGACGAGCACAAGGACGCCCTTGGAAACCGTACAATCCCCCGCAGTAAATCGACCAGAGAAACGATAGGACGTCCGCATTTCGCTTCGCGTCCAAGAAACGCGCTTGTATACATCAATAGTACATGTCGTTCATAGTCACAGGAATATGGATACATTACATTTCCATCCGAGCACTCGCCAGCTTTCTGAACCTTTCTTTCCGACTTTCCGATACGAGACGCCTGGACCGCCCACTCAACCGCATCCCATACTCAAACTATACCCGGCGGTCGACGCACCTCCCCCATCATGATGTCACCCCAGTTCTCCATGTCGTCACTCTCCACCTGTACTTCTCGGTTGACATGCACGAATACCAACGCAGACACGGTGG
This sequence comes from Boletus tylopilopsis, assembly GCA_038093875.1. Taxonomy (NCBI): domain Eukaryota; kingdom Fungi; phylum Basidiomycota; class Agaricomycetes; order Boletales; family Boletaceae; genus Boletus; species Boletus tylopilopsis. Next base: position 4,905 of record JBBPTB010000449.1, on the reverse strand, counting down.
TCGTATCCACACCCACATGCCGCAGCGGCGAACGCACCCCGAATCCGGTATCGATGTGAAGACGACCCTGTGCATCACAATCATGCAGCTCTCGTATGTTGATGATGAACCGGGGGATGATCGGGGAAAGGGATGCACAGGTGAACGTGGCAAGGTAGAGCGACAGCGTATTGTGTGGCGTTTTTTCGCCCGAGAAGGACATACAAATGAGATTGTAAAGACAGTTCCTAACAAAGTGAAACTGCGTCGTCAGTACGAGAACGCGCGGGCGATGGGGACGCTGCATACACAACGAAATAAAGAAAGCCTTCTTTGATGAGTAGTCGCATATAGCGATTCGGTTGCCATTGCCTCGTCGCCTGGTACATTTCTACCGATTGTTTCAAGGTTTGGATGACAGAAAGAATTACCAGCATAGAGGCGAGAACCAAGCGCGGGGCTGCTTTCAGCCAGAGAAACATTGGTGGAACATTCATGATCGAGAAATTGCAAGTCGAAAAAATGTACAGCTGGGCGATTGTCACTAAGAGATGAATTGGGAAATGAGACAACAGTATCAACGATCCAATTTACCCAGTACATACCTGAAAAGTGGCCTTTGAGAGTTCGACAGATGCTCACAACAACGGAAGTCATTATTTGTACCACATAAATACACAGAAGAATCCAGAGGATCGTCCTTGATAGATTCCACATTGCGTATACACGCAGAATCATGACCACTGTGACCCTGATTAGCGTGGGCAAATATCGGCTCAGAGAACAACATAACTGACCATCAGCGATGAAAATAAATACAAAATACCCCCAATAGCTTACTAGATACATCATTGTACCTGTGGGATATCTCGTCTCCCGGAGACATCGTGAATTTCAAACAATGGATAAATGCTTACAACTATTTCAGTGATTGAACACCGCAGCTCGTTCAAAATTATAAGCAGGACGCACATCTATTGAAATAGCATCAATGACAAGCCAAGTTTCAAGAGAGAGGATTATACTTTCGGAGGTCCAGGAACAAACGCAGTATTCTCTGATAATGAGAATGTAGGGTCCAGTCAATGAACCCCAGGCTGGACCTTTGGACATACCTAGTGCCATGAGTCTTGTGACGAATTCGGAGTTAGCTACGTCGAAGAGATGACTCGGTCGATGCACCTACATGAGCGACAAAAGACCAATATAACGGACCTATTGAAAGTGTCAGTGTGATATACAGCACTTGGAAAAGTTGTACATACGATAACAAACATAGTAGAGACCGAGGTCCAGGGTCGGCACTGTGAGATTATTGGGGACATTGTATGCGGATGACAATGGAGACCGCCTTACCCAGACGTACTCTACCTTGTTGATTGTTAGAAATGGAATTCGGAAGTGGAAAAAATATATAATACCTCCTTTGAAAACGTGAGGGCTGGGGTTGTGATGTTTCAGTGATAGGCGGAGAATATTCATAAACGTATCACCCACCGTAATCATATAAGACAACCGTCATGGAAATGACTGCGTTGACATGTCAGATGAATCCCCGCTATGGAAAGAACAGCCGCACGGCTTGTATAGTTGTTTATGATAACAAGTTCCACCTTGGACTGAAAATCGGAGGACATGAGTTGTAAGGGACACAGTGACAGTGAGACTTGAGTGCAGTCCCCAGGAAGGTGGAGTGCAGGCTATTTATCGTTATCAACAACCGTTCCGGGCCATGGTTTGCGGCAGAAATCGCCACTGGATTGATCATCACTATAGCGACCGAAGATGTATTCTCATGACACTAAAACGACTGAATTGAACGATTAATGAACTGAGGCAAGAGCATTTGAGTGTCCTCACCGCGCATGGAAGAGCAGCGTTCGTACGCTGTGTCCTGGTCAATCGCATCCTAGAATGAAGTTACGATAGCCCCCAGAGAATTGCTACGTGTAAATCGTCGCATACCTACTGTTTCATTGATCTCGATGCACTGTGATGGAACTTACTAGAAGGGAAACATGAAAGAAGTCCATGCATGGCGCACACATTCGTCTTGTGGCGGTCTTGTGACCGCTGGGCCACTTACAGTAACTTGGCTGAAATCATGATGGCCGGAAACAGTCGAATGAGGCAAGAAGAAAAGATGAATTGATCAGAGGCTATGTGAGTAGCTTCTTTACGTAGAAAGAAAAACGTCCTTATCTGCACAGGAAGTTCAACGCGCGTTCAGAACATTCGTTGGCGACAATGATCGTATGCATGGACGCAGTCACTGGCACGCACGGCGGCCCCTATTCAAACTCCGTCTAGAGCTTTTTGGCAGGTAGTCCAAGGTACGTATCACCTCCAACACATTTCCGCTTACTCCCAGCTTGTTGGTTTTAGAATTCAGGTGTCCTGTTGACGCCACAGTAATCCGTTGAGTCACGGTGTTTTGCAGTGCCAGTGCGCGAACGGTTGCCTTTGCAGCTTGTACTCGTTCAGAGTAGGATGAGCATTTAAATAGAGTGGCAGACGTGTGGGTATTCAGTATCGTTCCAATTCATCACTCTTATGCTTCTAGTTTCATTCTGACGCATCTGTAAGCCAAATCCATCCATCGCGTTGCGGTATCTTCAGGTTTACATACATAACGAGTCGTCGAAGGTACACATGGGCTGGCCACGTTGTCATGGTAACTGCGACCGTTAGATAGTTACCAGCCACTTCTCGGCAAGATGCGACACAACAAGTTCACACTGAAGTGACTATTAGATGAGATTACCCGCTTCTCCAAGTTCCGATCATATACACAGCAAGCATAGCCTCGTACTGCTGCACACGGACGGGGCTGGCCTTTGTTCTAGTCAGGCAGAGGATATAGAAAACAGCTGAGTATCCGTTTTGGCTCACTTTGTTATTCTTATGCTCGATTGCAATTGTCACTCGCTTTCCCCGATAATTTTCTCTGTCCGGCACTCGACATTTTGTTTCGTGATTGTGGATTCTCTAGAGGCCAGCGCAAACGGTTTGCGCCTTCAAGATCGGCCTCGCTAGAGCCAGACAACGTGTGGATAGTTAGTTCCGATCTTCGTTTTCCGTTGTTCACCGACACCTATCTACTCCGAGTCACCACTTCATTCATCCACGATCGACACTTATGTCACTCTTTGATCTCAACCTCGCGCGCTGTTCTTTCGCTTGATCTACCCGTAACTGATATCCCTTTTTTGTGAATAAAAAAACGCCCATATAAATTTACACCCCAGTTCTGGATTGAAGACACATATTTCTTACCCTTGTTCGTCGTCGTTTCGTAGTTTCCATGCGACGTGTTGCAAATACTTTCTACCGTTTCATGTACTCGTTTCATGTGGAAGTACGTTTCTTTAGAACGGTGTACGGTGAACTCGCAAGCGCCCAGTGCACACGCGGAACGAGAGCGGAGCGGTCGGTCATGCCGTGAATGCATTCACGGATCTGGTTCGATCATACGGAGAACGTAGACACCGAGGATCGCGCGTACTCGTTCATCGCAGATACTGCTGGTGCAACCGTTTCGCACCCATCGATGGAGAGGGCGAGCTCTCAACCAATTAGCGACGTGTTCATACGACATTGGTGTCCACTCTTGACTAGCGTCTTTTCAGCGCCGGCTCACACGGTTGCTCCTGAGGCAAGCGATCCCAGAAAAAACGAAACGAGGTCTAACTCTCTATCGCTCTACTATGCGCTATGTATAAGGGCATCCGGACGTTGGAGAGGGGGAATCCCCCTGCTAATGGCCCAGGCAAGGTGATGGTAGGTAGTGTCTAGCTACGGCAGCGACTAGCTACAGGACGCCAGCCACTGCGCCAGGACCCCTGGCACTCCTCCGAAGGGCTTCGCACCGAGGCCCAGCCGGCCTCCTCGGCCACAACGTTGGAGAGGGGGAATCCCCCTGCTAATAGCCCAGGCAAGGTGGTGGTAGTTGGTATCTAGCTACGACAATGATGAGCTACAGGATGCCAGCCACTGCACCAGGACCCCTGGCACTCCTCCGAGGGGCTTTGCCCCCAGCGAGGCCCAGCCCGGCCTCCCTGGCCACAACATCCAATCCCCCCTGATCTTCGGCTGGACAAAAGGTGTCATGTGAGGGTGCTGCCATGCTGGAAAAGTATATGATGTGTCCAGATATGATCACAGCAAACACAGGAAAGTACAACCAGTATGGCGAATAGTGCTGTCAAAAATGAAAGCAGTGTTAGAGATGGCTCGGCGGAGAGTTAGAGGGTATGCACGAAGAGGAAGAGACCTTGTGTGCATACAAGGCAAGTGCATGCGAACTGACCGACAGTGAGCGTAAAAGTCGTTGGTGAGCATAGGAGGATGATGTCATGCAGAAGAGCAGTGAAAAGAACGCGAACATGGCGGTTGTCTCCTCAGTCTCCACTCATCTCTTAGTTGTGAGGGAAAGCGTACTTAGCATGTATACGAGCAAAAGCCTAACCACGGATAGGGTGAGTGACTTTGGATTACGACGTTTGGATCCACTTTGTCAGGCAGCACACAGCAGTGAATCGAAGAGAGCCACAAAGCCACGGAAGAAATGACTATTCCGAAACTGGGGAAGTACATGGCAGACGAGACTCTTATATACTCGAGGCATGACTAAGAAGGAATGCTAGGTGAGTGTAGGGGGACCAATGAGATACATGATAGACATAGAACATCATGGAACGATATGGAACGACACGGGAACAAACGGAAGGGCATATTCCTGACACACTTACTCCTTCCATGGAGCTAGGCCAACTACGCCTCACTCCAAAACAAATGCCTGGATGCCAGTCATAAGGGTAGCCCACATGCCAAGTTGTCTGACGACCTGTGGTGCGTGCACTTGGGGATCACAAACATACTGAAAACACACATACCTCGCACAGGGGCGAGCATTTCACAAAGAAC
>JBBPTB010000448.1:0-20419 GCA_038093875.1 Boletus tylopilopsis | reverse complement strand
GAAGCTCATCTCAACGAGGGTAGCAAACAGGCCACCATCAGATCGATCATGATAGGCGAGAACCAAGCCCATTTTCCTGGCAACTTGACAGCCGCTGAAAAAGGCTTTGAGCACATAAGGATCAGCGACGTCAGGTGCCTCAGATCCAATCTCCTTGAACACTTGCGCCAGCGCTGATCCACCCATGCGCTTCCTCCCTCCCGCGAGGTCGAAAAACACAAGGACGGTAGGTTCTCCAACATTCGTGCGGAGTTGTGGTGTCCAAGTTGTGGAAATATCAACCACAGGTGCGAACGCAGTCACAATGAGCGACAATGGCGCACTAACTTCTCGCTGCTCGTCTCCTATCTTCCACTTCATTGACATAGACATCGAGTCTTTGCCAACAGGCACCCCGATTCCAAGCTCAGGGCAAAGCTCCATACCCACAGCGGTGACTGCCTCATACAGTCCCGCACCTTCTCCCTCTTTTGACGCGGCGCACATCCAGTTAGCGCTTAGCTTGATGAGAGAGATGTCCGAGATGGAGGCTGAGACGATGTTGGTCAAAGATTCGGCAATAGCCATGCGCGCCGATGCAGCGGGGCTGAGTAGAGCTACAGGAGTTCTCTCACCCATCGCCATGGCTTCTCCAGCAAGGACGTCGAAGCCGTAGGAAGATCGGGTGACAGCGACATCAGCGACGGGAACTTGCCAAGGACCGACCATCTGGTCACGCGTAACTAGACCAGTGATGGACCTATCTCCAATAGTGATTAGGAAAGACTTTGAACCAACGGATGGAAGGCGAAGTACGCGATCAACTGCAGCTGAGATAGGATCGGTGGTATCGGGGAGGTAGGTGGACAAGGACGTGTCAAACTTATGAAAGCCAACCTTTCGCGTTTTGTCCTTCCGGGACATACGGGGCGGCTTGCCAAAGAGAGTTGACAATTTGATATTGATGACGTCCTGACCAAGGAGGCGGTCGGTGACTATTAGCACTTCTTCCTCCGTGGCACGACCAACGACGGAGAATGGGCACCGTTCTCGTTGCGCAATCGCCTCGAAGGTACCAGCTCTCTCCGCAGAGACAGCGAGCACATACCGCTCCTGACTCTCATTACACCAGATCTCCATTGGCGACATAGAGCTATCCGCAACGAGAACATCGCGTATCTCAAATGTCGCTCCGAGCCGTGAATCGTGCACCAATTCGGGTAGCGCATTGGATAGTCCGCCTGCACCGACGTCATGGATACTCTGAATCGGATTCCCATCTCCCAATCCCACGCAAGCATCAATAACCTGCTGACACCGTCTCTGCATTTCAGCATTCTCTCTCTGCACAGATGCAAAATCAAGCTCTGCCGAGCTAGCACCAGAAATCTGGCTAGACGCAGCCCCGCCCCCCAGACCGATTAGCATTCCGGGACCTCCCAGCACAATAATCTTCGCTCCTGGCTCGATAGTCGATTTCTTCGCAAACCTTGGGAGTACATTTCCATAACCACCAGCGATCATGATAGGTTTGTGATAACCCCTGATTTCCTTCGCCCCATCCTCTGAGGCAGGCACAGACTCCGAGAATGTGCGGAAATATCCCGCAAGAGCCGGACGTCCAAATTCATTATTAAACCCACTTGCGCCGAGTGGACCATCGATCATGATTTCCAGTGCAGATGCGATGTGGGAAGGCCGACCAAAGTCAGTTTCCCATGGTTGCTCATAGCCTGGAATACGGAGGTTGGATACGGTGAACCCAGCCAGACCAGCTTTAGGCTTGGATCCTCGGCCGACGGAGCCTTCGTCGCGGATTTCTCCGCCGGAACCTGTTGCCGCTCCCGGGTAGGGAGAGACCGCTGTCGGGTGGTTGTGGGTCTCGACTTTGATGAGAATAGGATTGGGCCCGAAGTCGCCCGAGGTATAGAGTAGTGTTTCTTTAGATTCCTGGGGCCAGATTCCAAACCTAGGTGTGGTGGAACCTCCCAAGACAGCGGCGTTATCGGAGTAGGCCGAGATTGCTTTGTTGATGCATTTCTGCTCGGTATTCTTGATCATTTGGAAAAGTGATTTATCGCGAGGGGTTTCATCGATGGTCCAGGAAGCATTGAAAATCTTGTGCCTACAGTGCTCTGAGTTAACTTGAGCGAACATGAAGAGCTCTGCATCGGTGGGATTGCGGTTGACCGAAGGAGCTCCAGCAACAAAGGCATCGATTAAATAATCAATCTCGTCGGATGCGAGGGCAAGTCCAAGTGCTTTGTTGGCCGCGGAAAGACGGTCTCTGGCAGCTGCAGCATCCATTGTTTCGTCGACTGGGGATATTAACTCGACTGTCCGCAAAGGGCTAGGGTCTTGATGTTTGAAAATGACATCTTCGTGAGGCAGAGAGAGTTGTATGGATTGAGTCATGCGGTCGTGGAGTAGATGGGAGATCCGGGAGACCATTGGGTTGTCTAGCGTCTTGCCCTGCTTCAAACAAAAGGCGTATGCAACGCTTCGTTCAATTCTCTCGACGTGCTCTCCGAGATTGCATATGGCTGCGATGTCTGTTGCTTTACTGCTCCAGGGTGATATAGAGCCTGCTCTTGGGGTGACATAGATGATGTTTTCATTACATTGGAGGATGTCCGCTGTGCCGGGTGTTTGCACATTGTCACCATAGTCAAGAAGGGCGGCGAGTGATTCTTTGTGAGAAGAAAGACTTTTGCAGAGTTCCTGCTCAAGCGTATGTGTGCGACATTTGACGAGGTGAATGAACAGAGCGTCTACAGCCAAGAAGTCACGATCTATGGATTGGATATCGCGCAGAAGGGTGCGACGCCTTGTTTCTGTGAGAGCGGATGATCCCTGGAGGACGAGCATGACGATCTGTGAAATAATTGAGGGAATTGTGTATTCACCGTCGGCAAGGGTACTCACCGGTAGTAGCTGGTCCGAGTGTCAGCGAGGATAAGGACGGATGGCCGGGTTTGACCGTCTCATTAAAACGCGTGACAGACGCGTCTGTCACGCTCATAACGACCACCATCATGTCGACGTCGACCCAGGCAACGCCTTCTCGACGCTCCAAACGCTACCAACAAATCGTAAACCCAGTACACCCGAGCGCATGGGCAGACAAGTCTACGTCCTGGTCATCAGAACCGTTCCACGTCAGACCTTCCATCCCAGAAGACTACCAGGCTCTCGCAGACGATGACAATTGGAAACCAGCGTCTGACATGCAGACCCTGTTTTACCGCTCGTTTACACGCGCAAAGGCGCTTCCCCCACCCTCCTCCAGATACAAGTCGCGGTCAAGACCCGGGACAGACATTCAGGAGATATTCGAAGTCGGAGATACGGTGTGCGTTTCAACCAGCAGCGTAAAGTTCGATAGTGTCGGTGTCATTGCCTCTATGTGGGAGATCAGGATAGACGACTCGGAAGGAGCGCAGGCTAACATGTTCATTCGCATACATTGGTTTCAACTGCCAGCCGAACTTCCTCGAATTCGCCCGCGAAGGGAACACACCGAGGTGAGTCGCTAATTAACATATTCTTGGCAAGTTCCAACAACGTCAAAGAACGAAGTGTACTACACCCTTGACACAGAAGCAATCCTGCCACCCTCCAATGTCGTTCGACATTGCACTATAACCGAAGTACTCCCCAACGAAAACTTCTCTGCAGGCGCGTCCTCTAGACGTAGTCGCTTCACACAAAATGATATTTCGACATTTTATTGTCGCTTCGCCCTCGACTCCAGGAAAGGAATTTATTACGATTTTGTCTGGAGTTCACATAAACAACGCGCGCTTTCTGAGTCAGACGAAGAACAGGCTAGTGGAAGCTCTTGGAACGTTCCCGTAGAGCCCTCGAGACAAAAGACTAACCGGCTTCAGAAACGCCCGAGACTGGGGAAAATTGTCGAAGCAGACCATTCACCAACACGAGAAACGGATCTTGACTATGAGTACCGGGAATCTCTGGAGGATGATCATGAGGACGAACCCCCTACAGCTATTGCCGATAAACTCTACCCCGAGGTTGACGTTCACAATGAGGTGTTTGAGGATGATTTCCCAAAAACACCGTCACGAAAACGCAAACGCACAGCTGGCACTCCATCCAAGTCCACTCCTCGAAAAAATCGCAAGCCGGTTGCGCCAACCCCCCATTCTAAAGCTGCCATTCGGAAGAGAAATAACCGCAAAGGAGCAGTCGTGCGCATCCCCCCTCCAGACTTGGCGCGAGAACATTATAAGCAGCTGCAAAAGTTACCCCAGGACGCGTGGTTGAGAGCCATGCATGTTCTACATGTAGCGGCACGCCCAGACATCTTACCTTGCCGAGGGGACGAGTACAACCGTGTTTTGCGCACCGTGGAGGAACTACTTGAGGAAGGGAGCGGAGGATGTGTCTGTGCGTATTTCGGTATCTCTCGGGAGAGCTTTTGACCACTCTTTCTCTTAGATATTTCAGGAGTGCCTGGAACCGGCAAAACGGCCACCGTACACGCTGTTGTACGCGAACTTAAGCGCATGGCAGAGAGTGGCGTGCGTCCCAAGTCCGTCATGAGCGTCCGTTGCTGAAAGCCTATTGCAGGAGACGGTCCCATTTACATACGTCGAAATTAACGGACTAAGAATTCCCGAACCGGCGGCAGCTTACAATCTGCTCTGGGAAACGATCTCGGGCCACGACGTCTCAACAGAGGGTCACCTCAAGGTCAGCTCGAAGGAAGCTCTAAAACAACTTGGTAGCTACTTCAGTGCTGGCGTCAGGGCCGGACCCGGCGGTCATGCGTGGTCGGTGGTGATCTCCAATTGACGGTACTCGTCACTGACGATACATTTGGTTCATCAGTGTTGTCTTGATGGACGAACTGGACCAACTAGTCACAACGAAGCAAGACGTCGTCTACAACTTTTTCAATTGGCCAACATTGGTAGGTTCGAAACTAGTTGTGCTTGCTGTGGCAAATACGATGGATCTTCCGGAGAGGGTTATGAGTGGACGCGTTCGCAGTCGATTGGGTAAGAGAACAGAGTGGCAATATCTTCCTGGAATTTAAACTTTATATCAAGGTATGACCCGGATAAATTTTCAACCATACGCGACCCCACAACTCCAAGAAATTGTCAACTCGCGTCTTCTCGCGGCCAAAGAAAATCTCCCTGCGCAACACCAACACGACGTCATCACTGCTGATGGTGTCAAGTTTGCTTCCATGAAAGTGTCCTCCATTTCTGGCGATGCTCGCCGTGTCTTGGACATCTGCAGGCGCACTGTCGAACTTGTTCATCCAAAAGGAAAGACTGCAAGCACAGAAGATGTGAAGGAAGTCATCAAAGTGATGCAGAATAGCCCAACGGCCGCGTACTTGAAAGAGCTGAGTCTGCACGAAAGAATCATGCTTGCCGCTCTGGTAAAGTGTATGAAAAGAGAGGGTGTTGAGGAAATTAAATGGGGCGAGGTGGGTTCCTCTCTGACATATAACTCAGCAACATGAACTTTGTGCCGTTGTCAGGTTGAACGCCAGCATCTTATATATGGAGAGACCCTTGGGGAAGGGGTGTCCACTCGCGCACCCACACTCAGGGAGCTCGCTTTGGTCCTGGACTCCCTCCTTGCATCACGAGCGATGCTCATGGAGGATGGGTTTACAGCTGCCCGAAAACCAGTGGCCGAGCGGAAGGTTATCCTCAATCTGGAACAAGTCGAAGTGGAGAGAGTTCTCGGAGACGTCGGTGGAACAGCATGGAGGACTGCGCTTGGCGCAGGCACTTAGAGCCCGTTTTCATTTCACATGGAATCCGAGATTCACACTTTTAACGATTGCACCCGACAACGATGGAGTGCTAAAATTGTTCTGCCATCCTGCGGCTGATGCCCTCCACTTTTACGTAGGTCACACGTGGTTATTATGACAATTCTCACCTGTCCTTCAGTTGTGCTGATAATTATAGTCACCGTGATGGTTTCAGCCTTGTTTTATCATGTTACCAGCGGGATCATAAATAAGACAGTCACTGAGTGCTTCACTGCCCCAACATCCCAAGTGATTGATTGCCTTGGGAAAACCTGCTTTTTGTTGCCCACAAGGCTCGAGACTCGCCGAACGCCACAGTCGTCATGGCCAGGTTCAGCGTCCTTACCTTTTTCCGCGAACAGTGGACGACAATCCCCATCCCAAATACTGACATCAACGACAAGTCGATAGTTATAACCGGCGCAAATGTCGGCCTCGGGTTCGAAGCCGCCATTCGTCTTGCAAAGCTCAACCCAAAGCGCCTCCTTCTGACTACCCGGGACGAGGTCAAGGCCAAGCAGGCTAAACAAGGTGCCAAGGTCTCCACCCCGATCTACTGCCCCTGACTCGCCACCTTTGTTCCAGATGTCGAACAGCGGTCTATGACCATAGACATCGAGGCCTGGCCACTCGAGCTGGGCTCTTTTAATTCCGTTCGCACGTTTGCAGACAGGGTGGAATCAGAAGACTTCCCGATAAACGCTCTTATTGCGAATGCAGCCGTATCGACTCCGACATATGCGAAGACGCAGGACGGATGGGAGACCACGTTCGTTCCAAGGATGCTTTTAGTACGGTAGAGCTGTATTGACTGCCTCCATTTACTTGCCAGGTTGCAAGTGAACTACCTATCCACAGCCCTGCTCAGCATTTTGATGCTCCCTCATCTCATCAAATCAACCACGCCGACCAATGCTTCCAGACTCGTCATCGTTTCGAGCGATGCCCATTTTCTGGCCAATAAGCCCCAAGGCGCAGCCAATTGGCCTAGCATCCTCAGAAAGCTGAACGACGAGGGGTACTGCACAGCTTCGTAAGTCTCCAGCTCCACAGACACCACGACCCGTCTCTAACCTAACTGCTCGCGTAGTGTCATGCGAAACCGTTACCAGCTGTCGAAACGTGAGTGAACCACTTTTTAGATACAGGGTCGTAATGCGAACTCACCTGTCCAACGACATGACAAGTACTGGAAGTCATGTTCGTTCGCGAACTCGCTTCGCGGTTGCCAAACCCATCGCCAGTTTCCGTGTCAGCAATTAACCCTGGGTTCTGTCATTCTCGCCTCACACGTGCGGTCGAGAGCAATCCGTTTATGAACATCGTAATACATGTGGGCAAGGCGTTGCTAGCGCGTACGACTGAGATGGGGAGTCGCACGGTCGTGCATCCTGCCATAGAACCAGGCGAGGGAGCCAGGCACGGACGATATGTATCCTCTTGTGCGGTCGCTGAGGAGAGCAACTATGTTTTGAGTGAGGAGGGAAAAGAGTTCTCAAGGCGTCTGTGGGTGAGTGCATGTTTTGGCTCTGCGACTTTGCAGGATGGATTTGGCTGATTCCAAATTCTTGGCGTTTGAAAGACGGAGACAATCGAGATTCTGGCGAAAATCGATCCGAGAGTGGATCGGATCATTTCAGAGCACCTGTTAGCTCGCTGAGCTTCTGGCATGGCACATGTCTGACGTTAATCGTCGCGTGGATACTACCCTGTGACATAGGTTCAAACTTTCACACATGATGGCTCGTAACCTTGGCAGCAATTCCTGAACAGCCAACCAGAGTTTCCTCACATCGGAGCGAGTTGTAATCGTGGACGAGTGGACACATTTAAATTGCAATACATATACGGGTGGACATTCATAAACGGACCACCCCGATCCTTTGAATTTGAGGACTGAACTCGGGAGTGACTCGGATCGTGAAACTTTGCCAACTGACCACTAACACCTTTCTTGCCCATTTACGAGCCCCAGGCCACTCGTTTCCGATCGACACATGGACGGTAACAAGGCTCACAAGTCCAAAAGTTGTGTCAGACCCGGACTCGTATCCTATCCACACTGCATTTAGTAGTATTCCGGCCATCAAGCACGATTGTTTAGCATGGTGTATCACATGTCTGGATACCACGCCAGAACGAAGCTATCAATTAAAGATACATCAGTTGTGGGGTGTATAGTACAAGGTGCGTAAGTGTGCGTGCAAGCTTAATGTTATGAACTAATTAGCATCAACAATAGAGTTGAGGCGGGTTGTCCTCCAGTCGAGAATGTGAATGATGCATGACGTATGCAAAAATTACAAGAATTACACCGCAAAGCCAGCAAACGGATTAGTGACTCTCTTCGTCTTCGCAGGACTCACAACTTGAAGAACATCGTCATCGAAAGGTGTAGCAAACGGATCAACCGCGTCTGGAGATTGTGCATGGATATTCGTAAGTAGCCGGGATGTCGACCTGGTAGATTCATGTCGACTGATGGGTCTAGCCAGCGGTGGAGTGACGGGTGCGGGTACGGTGGATGAGCGCTTATGTGTCTCCTGCGATGGAGGCACTTGGGCGTGCGGAGCAAGGAACGTGGGATAGAGCGCGAGACGGACTGGTTTCTGGGACCCCGGGCGTTCCTCGAAGGCGTGGTGAAGTGGCATGGCTATAGGTCCGTGATCCGGAGGAGTAGAACCGACATCAAGAGGAACATTGGCACTTCGCGCGCGGCCAGGAGGAGGTGGGGGGATAGTGAGAGGAATGGCCTTTTTCGGAGGGATATTCTTCATCCAAGGGGTCGCGGAATTCAAAGACGAGGGCTCATCATGCGCAAGGGAGGGTGTGCTATCAATCTGGGGGAAATCCCTTAACATCATCGTCGAGGCTTGTTCGACTGAAATTGTTAACTGGGGACGAGGGGAACCTGAGGCGGGCCTGTTGACAACAAACTCTGATACAGGCAGAACATTGTCCTTCTTCGAAAAAAGCCTGGTCACAGGCTTAAACCAGACAATCGTTGGCTTATCTTCTGGATGATTTGCTGCATTGGTTCTCAATGCCTCGTCACCTTTCTTGCCAAGATTCATAAGCTTCATTCCACGACTCGGAACACGGTGGATAGTACCCGACTCTGTAGGTTGCTTGTTTTTTGCGTCTCCGCGGAAGAAACTATCCCAGCTCTTCTCAAAAGTAGGCTCCAACGACTTGAGAGGGTGAAGGGATGAGGACGGAGATGGTTGGTTCGACCGACGGACAAAGTTAATACCGAAGGGCGAACCAGCATCAGGAAGCGGCGTGAACGAGCGGAAAGGAGGATCAAGTATGCTGGGGCCGTTCTCAGTGTCTCCTACACGAGACACGGACGGCGCTTCTTTGCACGGCAGGACGAATTCCTCGAGGCAGTCTCTTTGTTGTTTTTGCCATCTCCACTTTCTATATGCGCTCATCCAGTTCTTAACATACGAGTGCCAAAACACGACGGCGAGGCCCATCAACACGACCACCCCCCATAAGCCCATGAAGATGCTGAACATCCACCGCTCTTGCTTCAACGAGCCGACGTACGTAGCCACAAGTCTACCAACGAGGCCCTGAGAGTTGGTCGAAGTGCCACCAATGGCGGCAGTCGCAATAGGCTGCGTGATTTCATCGACGTCGGCAGGTGAGAGGACGAGGGTGGTCTCATTAACCAGGGGAAGGTTGACATTCAGATTCTGGTTCAAGAAAGTGAGCGCCTCTTCGATGGCGTTGACCTTGGAACCAATGAGACACTTGATGAAATCCTCTGCGGGAGTCTTCAGAATCGTTCCGTTGAAGACAGTAGCAACAAAATTTTGAATGTCGTTGTAAAAGTCGTTGAGCGTGCTATTGAGCGTAGTGGTGGTGCCATTCACCCAGGCAAAGAGGCCGTTGTTGATTGTGGATTGAACAGTCTGGACCTTGGCGTTGATGCCGCTGGCATATGCTGCCGACTGATTATACATGTTGTTATTCATCTGCGCAGCGATCGTATTCGAAAGGCCTTGCAAACTCGTGGTCGCCTGAGCAGAATAGTGAGCTTCGAGGGGGCCAATTGCAATGAGCTGGATTTGGACAGAGAGTAATCCAAAGAAGCCGATGAGAAAACAGGCCAAGGCCGGAGGGTGGAAGATATAGTGCAGGAACCAGCGAAGATGGATATGTTGGGAAGGAGTGAGACGCAGCAGCGCAGCGAGCGAAAAAGCGATACGGGTAAGTAGTGGATGTTGTGCATCAGTTTGAAGCATGAGGAGATTGTGGTTAGTGAGCGTCACAGATGGTGCCATCGTCTGGGAAGCAGTATGATTTGTCGTCGGGTCGGACATCCAGGCCTCACGCGTAAACCGCAGATGACGCATGAGACAACGCCACTTGTACCATTCTAAGACAGAATGGCCGGCTAGGAGCAGGAAAAGGACCGCAATTAAAATAATCGTGCCGATCTTAGTGATCTGAAGGATATCATTCCCGAGATTGTCGACAGAGGAGGTATCAAGGTTGCTGCAAAAAGAAACGGCGTTTTGCCTGGGTAGAGGAAGTAGCACTGGATCGAAAGTAAGGCCGATAAACGTATTGTTTATGTCTGCCTTAACGGCTTCAAACGGTGTGTCCACACTAACGAGTATAAGAAAAGATTCGCTGGTGGGCCAAAAAGTAACTTACAGATCCTTGATGGCATCCTTGATGGAGGATATAGTGGGTAGCGAGTTATTGAGCCGAATCAAAGAAGTCTCGAAGTCAGTTGGGATGGTGATACTCGAAAGCGCATCGAGACTAGACACATCAAACTGAGGCGCCTGAATATTTCCAAAGGGATTGACTTTGTTTATGGCATTCACGGCACTCTGGATGGCAGAGTTGACAGAAGTGGCATCATTTTTGAGGCCAGAGACGATACCGTTCAAGGTGCTTTGCAAGAAAGAGGTGATCTGGGGCGGTTCATAAGAGAGACCCAAGGTTGGAGTTGGCATGAAACATACTTCTTGAACTGCGCTGATGAGAATACCAAGTCCGCCAACGATAACAAGCTCGAGGAAACAGAGAAACGTGGAACGGTATAAGCTGATGAGAAAGTTGATGATTGCCTCCATGCAGACTAACGCTAGGATGAGAGCTTCACGAGCACCGTTCATGGTTCCATTGACTGCGTCTGCGAACTGCCGATTGGTGGCGATGGCGAGATAGCGCGGCATACTGGCAGCGGAGGTTGCAGCATGTTCGGCAGCCTGACAAGCTGCGAGGAGATCATCCCTTGCATTGGCGGCGGTCGTTTGCGCTTGCTGCGAAGAAATCTGTAGCCTGAAGATGACGAACAACAAGGAAATGACGGGATAGGCCAGCCATGTAAGAGAGAGGATGTGAGGAAGTTGAAGGTAGGGTCTGAGTGACGTGGACGAGGTCCGCACGCCTGAGGGAGCGTCGTAGTAGGGTGGAGGGGTCTGAGATGCGAACCTTGACGAAAACATTGGGGTCGACCAGCGACGTCAAAGACGGAGAGAAATGGGGTCGTAAACAAAGAAAAGGAAGAGAAAGAAGAGACCCAATAAGAGGCGGAAAGCCATGGTCCTTCCCTTTGTACTATTCTTTTTCGCTCATTCCGAGGTGCCATACCATTGTTCTCGACGACAATAACACTTGCCATTCGGGGAAAGATTATGTAATACAACCGTTTAACTGATCACGTGCCTCAGGGCCTTGGACATCAAAGCCTCATCTGAGCAGGGTTCATATGTGAACATGGGTGCGAGCAAGTAAACATTGGCCACTGCTGCAGATCAAGCAATGACAGGTGTCCTATGCGCCTGTGTAGTTGCCTCGCATTCACATTGCAAAGTGGTCAGAAATTTGAGATTACTTGTTGTTCAGTGGGCATTGCCTATGTCAAACATTACATCAGGTATTTTAACTAGTACGTGTCCGTGTGTGCCTCTTGGGTTCGGTGTGGTGACAGCCAAGAGCACAATTGAGACGACATACATGCACAGCGGATGGTAGTGACGCGGCGGTGCATTGTGTCGTCATCTCTGTCAACGACGCATCGCCGGCGTTGGTGGTGGGTAGGGCATGGTCGGGGGTCGACGACGACTGCGACCCAGTGGTGGTAGTTGGGACTCTGCTGCGGCGTCGCCGTCGTCACCGTCGTGTGGTGGTGATACTACATCAGTGTCACTGGCGCCGACATGGTAATGGTAATGACGCGCCGCGGTGGCCACCTGCGCAAGAAGATCATGGGTTTGCACGCACCAATGGGTCGACCCGCTCATGGGTACAGGTCAGAACTGGTATACCCATGCAGTTGCATCGGGCGATCGTGCATGAAAGGGCACAGAGCCAGGGGTAGACGGTGGTACTGAGTGCACATACCAACGTGTGACCTTGCCATCTGCAGGCATATCGAGCAACTAAAGCCTGCGAAAGGAGTCAGCAAATGTCAGAGATAAAGATCACGAACAGCCCACATGCACATTGCATGAGACCATTAAAGCTGGCACCGATGCCTATCAGCGAGGACACGTACACGTAAGTACCATGTTTGACATAGAGTGGCAGTAGCTACAAACAGAGCTAAATAGTTACAGGCCTAAGGAATAATTTAAATAAATAAATAAATACGAGTGAAGTGGTGCCAATGATGCATGATGTCAGGTCTGTCAGGGCGCCGTTCTATTTAAGCTATCATTCCCACCTCTCGTGGCTCTTTAGCTTCTGTATAACACCTTTGCGATGACGAAGCTCGCATTCCCAGGTGTACTTTTCGCGTTGCTTGTCGCGTTATACATCATTAGAGGTAGACTCAGGACCAGGCACCCTCCTAACATTCCGTTCCCTCCAGGACCCAAATGCTTTCCCTTGCTAGGAGCAGCACTGAGCATTGATGCTTCCAAGCCGTGGTTCACCTACTTCCAATGGCGTAAAACATTCGGTAGATCCCATTGTATACGTTGTCCCATTTTGGTCTCAAGTCTTATTCACATCAGGGGACGTCATCTATACACGTATCTTCAACATGGATGTACTCATTATAAACTCTGCAAAAATAGCTCGTGAACTTCTTGACAACCGATCGAACATCTACTCAGATAGGCCAAGGTTCGTAACTGCACAACCGTGAGCCTCTTTCTTTGTCTCTTGTCCGTTCCTTTGTTATCACTGACCTGTGCAGGTATGGGATTGCAGACGGTACTGTCCTTATGCCTTATGGGGATACATGGCGTCTTCACCGCCGCATTTATCATCAAGCATTACACAGCGAAGCTGCAGCCAAGTATCGACCAATGCAGTGCGGGAAGGCTCGCCAGTTGATCGTCAACCTTGCCGAGGATTCACGACGTTTTACTGCACATCTGCGCACGTTCGTTTCACTATCATATGTGTATTCGTCGTCAAGACATCATACAATCCAGGTATTCTACGTCGATCATCATGTCAATTGTATATGGATATGACGTAGCGCCGACAAACGACCCGTACGTTGACTATGCCGAGCGAGGTACGCGGGCAGTTTCAAAGGCCGGCGATCCAAAGAGTGCTGCCCTTCTTGCAATATTTCCATTCCGTGGGTCTCAGGGCTCTCCGCATGAGTACGCCTTTGACTGAATTCTGTCCAAGTTTTGAAACTACCTACATGGATTCCCGGCTCTTTTAAAGCAGAAGCAGCCCTGGCGAAGCAATATGCAACTGGTTTTCGCCATTTTCTCTTTGGAATGGCGTTGGAACAGATGGTGCGCATTTGCTGCGTCTTCCAATTGTGTGATTTCTGATACTTCTCTAGAGATCTGGAAATGACAAGCCTTCGATGATCAGTGATGCTGTCAAGAAAAACGAGGAAAACGGCAACTTGCCAGAAGTAACTCTTTGCATCAGAAACACCTCTGCGGTTGCATATGGAGGTAGGTGTATCTGTGGTGAATTTATATATAGGCTCATGTTTCAATTCAGCTGCGTCGGAAACAGTGCGATTCTGTTGATATATTTCAGTCAACCTCTGATAAATACAATGTAGACATCAGGTTCCCTGAACGTGTTTATCCTCGCGATGGTCCTATTTCCTGAGGTGCAGAAGAGAGCGCAGAGGGAGATAGAAACTGTAGTAGGCTCTGACCGATTGCCAAGCTTCGATGATAGATCGTCTCTACCTTTTGTCGGGGCTGTTCTGCGAGAAACTTCAAGGTGGCATCCTATTTCTCCGTTGGGTGAGTTGTGACATTTCTTTTACGTTGATACTCACTCTTTTGTATCGATATAAAGCGTTACCCCATGCAACTACAACCGAAGATGTGTATGAAGGTTTATACATTCCAAAAGGTTCGTCTACGGATGTACATAAACGGCCCCATCGTTGAAATTTGCTACTTGGTATAGGGACCACTATCTTCGTTAATGTATGGTGAGTTAGGACTTCTCAGCGTCTGAGGCATCGAACCTCCGACTACTGCAGGGGTCTTGCTCACGACGAAGCAATTTACCCTGAACCATTCAATTTCAATCCGGAACGATTTCTCAAGGATGATGGTACGCTTAGTGATGGCGATTCGTTTGGCTTTGGTTTCGGACGAAGGTAAGCAAAAGAAAAAACGCCTCAGGTTCAAAAAGACGATTGTCTCAGGATCTGCCCTGGGCAACATGTTGCCGATGCCTCGATGTGGATTGCTATTGCCTCGATGCTCGCGACCTTTGATTTTTTGAAAGCGCAAGACGACCATGGGAACGAGATCAATTTCTCTCCCGAGTTTACTTCTGGTACCACTTCGTGCGTGCCTGTCCCTTCATATATGATCTATATCTGTAACCCGACGCTGACAGACGACCAAAACCTTTCCCATGTCGAATTGTCCCACGGATGCCTCTGACCGAAATCAAAAGATTGGTTGTACAAAATATTTAATTTCTGGTGACTTGCTCTTTAGCTCTTTGCGTTTCAAGCTCAACGCTGACACCAGGCCAGGAAAGGATGTTTCAAGTTGAGCCGAGTGATGTACATACAAAACATCGAAGATATATCCTCAGTAGCTGCGTCACGCGTAAACATGTGTACCACTGTAGCAAGTACCATGTACTCTCCGCACTCAATTTAGTGAAAGTCTTTCTTTATCCGAAGTTTGAACACCTGGCCCCTCGCCTTGAAAGCGGTGACGAAGATCCGCCGCCGATAACCTGCTAAGTCGCCATTTCGTTGCTTCCGTCTCATCGATCCCGGTTTCTTATGAGACTTATGTTTGATCGGTGACCTTGAACGGGCCCTGGTGACTTCCTCTGAGATTGGTAAATACCAATTCGAACCCCACCGCATGCGAAGAACATGGCCGGAAATACCACACGGGCAGTGCGAGAGGGTGCAGATCGGGGCACGTTTGATGCCAAGGGGCTGGCCTGACATCAGACTGGCATCCGATCGAGCGCGCGGGCATTATAAGAAACCCCCTAGCAGCCCAATCCCAGTTCACCACACTTGCACTCCATCGTCATGGACAAGGTACAATCCAAATTCAAAACGACCAGGGGGACCTTTCAGTACCACTACCTCTTCTCCCCTGCGCAGCCAGGAAAGCCCACACTCTTGTTCATCCACGGATTCCCATCCACGTCATATGACTGGTATCGGCAGATCGACTATTTTCAGCCCAAGGGATATGGATTAATCGTTCCGGATGTCATCGGTTACGGACGAACAGAACCCAAGTCCAACAATCCTGTCGATTTTCTGCACACAGCAATAGCGCAGGATTTGATGGAGATCCTCGACGAGGAGGCGGTCGACAATGTCATCGCGATCGGGCATGACTGGCATGTGCTGACTGATTGTTTCCAAGGTGTCTTCGTTGACGTAATGCTCCACCAGGGGCTCTTGCATCGCGAGCATCTTCTCCGCAAAGCATTCTGACAGGTTCCTTGGCTTCGCCTTCACCGCGGTCACTTATTATCCGCCCTCCGTTTTCCCGCCACTCGACTTAATCCTCGAGTTCCAGAGGCAAAGGTATGGACGCCCGTTAATGGGATATTGGACGTTCTTCGCCAGAGGGGACGCCGCTGGCTTGATCGAGGCGAACGTAAGCTTGATGACAGATTTAGTGTTAACATTCCCCTTACGAGAAGAGGAACAGATCGACTCGTTCCTCGACGTAATGTATCCCGCTGATCCTGAAGTGTGGAAGACGTATATCAACTTGCCTGGTGAATTGGAACTCTTCCTCAAGCAGCAGAAAGAGCTGCCACGAGCACCCTACTTGACTCCCGAGGTACGTGTCCACGCCTTTGCCTCCGAGACGTTCCAGACTAAAGCACCCGATGTAGCACTATGAACATATCAAAACGTCTCTTCTTCATGGGGGACTAAACAGCCCGCTCAACTGGTACAGGAGCAACCTACTGGGCGTGAACAATGGTATCAAAGCAAGTGCGTCTTACTGGTTATTTTTCCTGTGCTGAGTGGAGGCCGACATTTAATGAAGCGGTACCCGAAGAAGACATCAAGATCAGAAAACCAGCTTTCATGGCTGTGGCCAAATACGATTATGTTTGTCTCCGCGATTTTGCCATCACGGAAATTAAGAAGTACGCCAAAGGTGGTCTGACGATCGTAGAGTTCGACGCGGGTCACTGGCCGCACTTGGAGAGGTCCGATGAATATAACGATGCACTTGATCGCTGGGCGAGTTTAATCTGTGATCAGCAGTAAGGGTGATATATGTATCACGCAGAGTATATCTAGCTGTGCGTAGCGTTTGCGACCCGGTTTGTTGACGCCTCCAAAACAACCAATCACGTCCTCGCACATACAATATCGATACAATCACAGTGGACACCTAGTACCTGTGTTGCCGTCAACGCAATGAAAGATGAGAACATAGATGGTAATGTGGCGGGTGCACGCAGAGGTATAATTAGCAAGATACAGTCAATGGGAATGGAAATGATTACGACCTGACAACCGGTCAGCGTTTACAAATCAACTCAAATTCCAGGGTAGGACAGCATCGGAAGGAAACACGCACATTTTGTAATCAACTGTTCTGGTTTCTGCGTCTGCGGTATATTCAATGGTGATGTCCAGGTCACGGTTATTCCGTGAGTTAGGGGCACACGAGATGGTGCCAGTTATTTTTTCGCCTTCAGAAATTCTGATTGTCGACGGCGTGTAAAACACTGTTTGTCTTGTTGTGGTATATTAGTGTCAAATTCAACAGGGCCGAGAGTGACGAGTGCGAGACTCGGAGACGTAAAGATAGTTTACTCACTTCCAATGTGTGTATTGTGCATGAGGACCTGTCGAAAATTGAATCTTCTTGTGCGTGCAGTCAAATGAAATGTCGAACCACGCGAGAAACGCGTGTATATCTGATAATAACTTGAGGTGGTTAAATTATACAAATAGTACAACATACAGTCATTCCGAGTCCCAGTAAGCGTGAACGGCGCACTGAAAGTCAGGTCTTCTTTCTTGGCAGTGAGTAGGTTGATATGCTGCTAATGATCAGCGTCGACAGGATTTGGTAGAGAAGCTCGCCGACCTTGAGCATGAATGGATCGGTGACCACTGCTCTGAGTTCAACGGTGTCAACCAGTGGCTCCCGTAGTGCGATGTCCTTGATGCAAGAATAATCAAACCCATAAACATTGTCCCAAACTAAAACGTCTAGTTAAACGAGAAGTGAAGAATAGTGAAATGGTATCCTACAGTTGATTTTCTCCTCCTTGTAATCTTGGTCCTCGATTGCAGCCAAATACATCCTTGCGTTGTCAGGAAACATGCGACCACCGGGTTTCAAATACTTGTCTCGAGCGAGAAGAACGGTGTCGAGCATGGACTCGTACAGCAAGAAATAACCCATCCACTCAGAGATGATGATGTCGTACTGTGTTACTGGTAGTTCGGCGTCTTCGAGTTTCCCCTTGATCAGGGTGATGGCTAATCGGAAACATGGACTTGAGTGGCACGCAATCAAATTCTGGAACGAGATACGCACTGTCTTTGAAGCCATTAACTTCTATGATTTTTTGTGCTTGATCGATGATATTGGACATGTCGATCTAAAAAGTCGGCAAACGATCAGGTTCATGCTCCGTCACAGTATTGTAAAGTTGCTCACGCCGACGACACGGGCTGCACCAGCTTTGGCAGCGAACATACTGAGAATGCCGGTCCCACAGCCGACATCCAGCACAGTCTTTCCTCTGAAGAGATGACCATTATCCACGATCGCTGCACGGTATGAACCGGTCCGGACGCTGTCCTTCAACATCTCTTCGTGAATGCCTGTTCGATAAGATGCAGCACATAAGATATATAGAGTACACAAGTTCATTATGTGATCTCGCACCAAAATGCGCGTAGGAATCGGCATAGCTGGAAGAGAATAAAACAAGTGAATATCAGAATTTGACAGGGGAGAGTACGGTTGTGAGCGAACTAGTCTTTAGAAGTCATAGAGTCTGGTGATACATCGTTTGACGAGGTGATGATACCATCCATGATGTCGAAAAAAAAAGTGTCCGTCTAAGCGATCAAATATTCATTTCCCGCGGAGATTGAAAGCTTATACAGTAGCCGACCAGGCATCTTTGCGGAGTCTAAAAGTTTCTTTTCTGTCACATGACTTGCACGAGTCACTGCACTGCTTCGTCACAGTGACACCTTCCGCAGGCTCGCGCAGCTCAACTGCCGTGTTACATACTTTTAAACCTTCATGATCATCGACTCCAGTTCCAACATGGTGCGTCTTGTTTCACCTCTCTGTCGTCCTCGACGCTGATAGTTTCCTTAGGTTAGCTATACAGATAACCCACCCGCTTACGAGTATATTGCTGAGCAAGAGAGTGAGTGTATCTCCATCGTGCTTGTCGAATATTCGCTCATGAGGAGAAGATGGGCAATCGTCTCGCCCAGTCGAGCGACCCAAGACACCGAAGCAACATGCCCCCTCATCTCCGGTCGTCACTCTCCACGTTTCACCCGTCCCCGTCATGCCCCAGCCTCGGGTCTACCACTATCAGAATCCCGCTACGGGGGAACATTTGGCATCCCTTCTACCCCCAGATCACCCTGAGATGCTGTGTCTACAACAGGGCGGCCATGTACCTCAGAGCAAGTTTGGTATCTTTGGCAAGTCTCCCGTTCAATTTGCACCACTGTATCTGACACGCTCTTAGGTGTACTGGCGGCGATAATATGGTTCCCCCTTGGAATCGGCCTTTGTCTTCTTGACCGTCGAGTGCAATGTAAACGTTGCGGTGTCATCATAGACGAGGGTATGTGCGGTTAATTATGGTCGTTGCATAGTGGTCCTCTCTGCTTTCCGTCGTACATCTGTCCACCTACCTTGGGATTTTGATCCATTATGCCATGATTTAACGTACTTACGGCTCTGTGTATCTATACAGTATGAATTATTCCCCACTGATCAGTGAAACGATTACATGAGCATTAGTTAGATCGGCCCGTAAGTGGAGGCGGTGCACCCTTTTCTACTGCTATCACAACAGCCTCCTCAAGGGTTTCAGAGAGACTCGCTTGACATCATTAATAGGTACGAAGCGTGTTCGCGCCTCCCAGTTGACAGTAGTCATCAGTCATTGCCTCCCATCGCGCGGCGAGTTCTCCATAATCCGGCGAACATGCTGGCGCAAATACGACGGACTCTTGCTGGCACAACAAACCGGCGGAATTAGTCGCTGCTACATATAAGAAGGATCAAATTGCCCGTGAATCATACCGATGGATTCCCAAGTCACCCTCGTCAACGCCCTCGGCCCCGGTTTTTTAGACGAAAACATCATCCTGATATTCGACCAAGACGACATGAAGAATACCACGCTGCGCATCCACGGCACGGACTTTCCAAGTTACGTTGTCAATACCACCAAAAACACCACCACAGTGTGTGCAGGACGTCGTTTGCTCGCGACCATCATGCGTAGAACGTTTCGGCCAGACCAAATCTTATTCCCTGGTTCCAAACCAAGGTATCTACGGCGCTGGCTCAAAGCAAGACTACTACGGCGTTTGTGAGTTTTGGCATTTGATACATTTGATCGACGTGTTGATCAGCAAGGTGGACAGTCCTCTCGAATTTCACGACTGTGGTAGACGGTTTCAATGGAGAGAAGATGATTTGGGTCATCTCGTGGTTCGTCGTGAGTCGGTTATACGCTGACGTTGCAGCCAACACGAGTTGTGCAGTTGCGCGAACTTCCTGGCAGTTCAGACGACACTCTTGCATGGTTCTCAGAGAGTCGTAGGGACCTCGGGGACTACGTAATGGATGCGGCTTATCTTGCCATCAAACCCGAAATGGTTGAAATGAGAGATACGATCGTGCTATCGTGTCTGTTGGCGGAGCACAAACGACGAGCCATGGCTGCTGAACAATCAACCACGATATTTGACACCATGGCCGTAGGTGCGGGTTTCTGAATGCGTATAAAGACTAAATCTTCAGTAGGCGCTCCCTTTCTACCTTATTTACGTGTAGCGTTACACTTTACACGTAAGCCTTCTGCTGTCTTCGCACTCTTTTTAAATGTACACCTTTCCATTCTGTCTCAAGTCGCCTGTCTTGGCGTCCAAGGTGGCATGGGCTGGTTCACGACTGGCGCCATGCTGCTTTCCACCTTGGCCGTCATCTCGAGTGCAAGTGA
>JBBPTB010000447.1:0-20419 GCA_038093875.1 Boletus tylopilopsis | reverse complement strand
CGTTAAAGGTCAGCTGGAGCATGTAAGTAAGTCTTGAGTCAACGTAAATGCGCCTTCAAACGACATGATTTCAGTATTGAGCTCTGCAGGGCAAATGCAGAAGTGCAAAGAAAAGCGCTCACAAGAACCTCGGAGTCCATTCCAAAACGTAAGTGTGGAATGCTTCCCCATAATCGGTCCGACGCTGTGTCCACCAACCGAAGGTTTATTCAGGAAAGCCAGTGGTCCCCAGTTACTGTAAGCGATTGTCAATCCTGCAATCCGTCAAGCCTGGGCTCACCGCGCAACGTCGCGTTCCCTTGCAACGATCTGGGATGGACTATCACGCATTTGCCAGGTATGTGAACACCGATCTTTGTAACCCGGGGCCGTCGACGAGCAACGATTGTGCGGATACAGATCACTACTCTATGTAAGTGGTTCTGGGTGGGTGCGTCATAGCATGTCGCGTTTCGGTCTCGCGTCCTGAAAACTGACGCCCACATTGCAGACTCGTCCGTCAGCTGTGACGCACAAGATCATGCCCGACTAGGGCCACTCTCGGACGGTTGCGCGTTGCATTTTCATCACACCCTTGTTATGTAAATATTCCCTATACTAACTTTCGCTGTTACCACTGGACGACACCGCCGGCGTTGCGCGGCCGCTCGGTCATTCCTACGCATATACCCTCTACTCTTGGGATCTCGCCTTCCCTTGCGTACCTCCTTGCACGTTCCCATCTCTGTGCGGCGTCTTGCATACCACCGGTCGGTCAAGCATGCAGGACCAGTCAGAGAGCAGTAGTGACTTCATCCACCGGTCGATGAAGCATACATACGTAGCGGTGTCATCCAAGCGTATGTGATAAAATCTAACGCTATGTTCTTGTTCCGCTTCATTTGCGATTTTCCAGACGGATAGCGAGGTCCTAGGGGAAAACCCTCTGCTGGTACCGAGTTCCGTGGTCCGGGAGCATCGCGTTGGGCATACAATCGCCGGTATATATTGAGCACCTCCGTGCCGCGTTGTGAGACACTGGATTGAGGAACGGTAATATTGTTACGAACCTGTATATACATGCATACATGTGAACATAGTTGATTGCAAACTCGATGCGCGCATCGACAAAACAAACTTGCACGGTTCCAATCATTCGGGCTACGAAAATCTCTGCCTCGATACAAATTGTACATCTGTTTCCTTCCCTCTTTCACTTTGACCTTCTGACGGCTCCAGGAATCGCATTGAGCTGGAACATTTGGCCATAATAGTCATCAGGGGTGACGGGTGCAATCATGATCTGCACGGCATCCCAATCAGCGACGAACGAAACCAGACCAGTGAATGTCAAGGAGGCGCGATACCTTGTCGTCCATGACGGTCCATACGTTTTTCATGTCCTTGTCGATGCCGATGCTAGACGTGGCGTGGCATGAGCGACAGGCGACGCATGCGTGTCTCGTACACTCACAGGTACGCTTCCTCGTAAGTGGCTTGAAGGTACCATTCCTTGTCGGCAGTCTGATCGTCTGTCGCATACACCTGTCCGTTGAGTTCCACTGTGTACTGGAGCGGGAACGCAGACAAGTGGGCCGGACCAGGGGCGATCTGTGCTGGCGAAGTGGTCCACTATACACCATGCGTGTCAGCTTCACGCTCTCGATTCGGGACAGGACCAAAACAAGGTTACCCTGGTGTCAAAGCCGACTTTGACGGGGACACGGACGCAGTCCAGACTCCTGGAATCTTTTGCGAGAACAGGTGGACCCACTGGAGCTCCCTTGCCGTGGTATACCGAATACATGATGTATTGAATAACGGATTTCTTAAACATGTCTGTGTTTGGTGTGGGTGAGAGAGGGACGTTGGGATGGAGAATGCCCTTGGTTTGGCTGACCTTTTATACAGTAGTTTGGTTGTGGGTCCTGAGACGGGTCTGAATCATGGAACATGTCAAAGCCCATCAGACATCTTGATAATCATAATGAAAAATGGTCATGTTTGAGGTGCACCCAGCTAGTCCTAGACAAGTGGTAGCGTCACAACTCGGCGTGTAACTCACAGCATGCCGGGACGAGGCCCAAGAGATGGCATAAAGCGTAATTTGAAATGTTTTCAAAATGATACTGTAGCGTGCGTCCATTGGACACATCGCTCGAACCTGGAAGAGAGGACAGCGTGAGAAACTGTTCATACCAAATGCTCCAGTCCCGGAGGTTCTAGCCTATCTGGGCCGCTGCTCAAATATAACGCCAACAACTCGAAGCTTTGAGCTTTCAGTCTCACTGGGCAATGGTACGTTCGCCAACTTTTGCGGTATCGGGCTTTTGGCTATGTGAACGCGGGGGTTGCTTTGAGTGGTTCTAGACAGTGGGGGTACGATGTTTCTTGGAAGTCTTGGGCAGGTGTGTACCAACTTTGGGTTCAAGTTGATCGACTGCCGTTTTTGCTGAAAGAGAACATGATGATCATGCGCATCACTGCCTTATTGGCTCTTGTGCCTATCCATTTCCGCTGGATACCCATATCAGATCGTCGTAGAAGCCCGATGCTCACGTCGTTACGCGCTGAGCACATCATCAACAGGTTACTTTGAACCACCGAGTCACTATCAGAATATTGCACAACATTCGACGCTGTCGCTCCACCTTTCCCTTGCTATACTCTCAAGTTCATCCAAACATAGGCTTGCTGATTTCCCTCGGCTGTTGAACACCGGACGCAAGCTGCAGGACGTGCCCGAGTACGCCCTCGCAGAGATGACGGACCTGCTCGCACAGATACTCCCCCGCGACCGATATGTACGCACTAGAGATGCTGCAAGCAGTAAAGCGCTTCTACGCAGCATGGACAGAGCCCGACGGCTTTTGCGATCCGACACGACCCCCGGTGGAGTGTGGTCCGAAGGGGAGCAGATCGCCGGCGCGGCGTGTCGTCTAGCTCCCAAACAGTACCAAACGCACAATTCGGACTCGGACTCGGACTCGCATTCAGAATCACGGTCGGGCTCGCAATCGCAATCACCCTCGCACGCGCAATTGGACTCGGACTCGGAGGCTGAATCGTCGCACCTCGACGACACGGCTCGAGTACATGCACACCTGGCAAAAGGACACCGTCTCCGCGCCACTTACGCATGTACAGGATGACGACGACGACAAGGATGACGACGACGACAAGGATGACGACGACGACAAGGATGACGACGACGACAAGGATGACGACGACGACAAGGATGACGACGATGACAAGGATGACGACAACGACAAGGATGACGACGACGACAAGGATGACGACAAGGACCACCAGCTTGCGGCGTACGTCGACGAGCGGGTGCATACCCCACCCTCGCCAGACGTCTGGAACACCTGGAAGCCACAAGAACGAGGTGTACCTGACGCACTCTCGACAGCGTCCGTGACATGCTCCCCCTACACACACATACATATACCTGACGAGGAGCTGGGGTTGCAGAACAATGTATTTATAAATAGTACGTGGGGGTTCTCGTGGGGGGAGGTTTGTATGCAGACATATATGAGTAATTATAGATACTGAAATAGCAAAAAGATACCATTTATGACCTCTCTATGTATGTCATGCAAAGGAGGGTGTCCAGAAACGTGCCGTTGGCGTTCACCAGGTCTAGATGCAGTGCACTGCTGTATGCACCCGCATCCACCCTGTTCGCCGCCGGCGCGAGGACATTTTCTTTGAGACCGCCTACGGGGAGAACTTGACCTACGAGCGAGATCTCGCCCGTCATCGCTACCCAGCAAAATGTCAGCTCCGTGCCCCACCTCTCCGTGAGAGACGACGACAACACACCAATATCCGGATTCACCCGCGTCCCCATGAACAACACCAATGCCGCCAAAATCGCCGTCCCCGCGGTCGGCTCCTCCTTGCCAATACTCCCCTCGGGCATATGCACGTGGATGTCCCGGTCCGTCAAGAACGCCGCGTCCAACGACACCGTGATCCCGAGCTCGTACGCGTGCGCCTTGACCCAGCTCAGACCGATCTGGGCGCTTTCCCGGATGACTTCGCCGAGCTTGCCGGTCAGCGGTAGACCGCCTTTTGCCGGGCGTGCTCTGGCGTCGCGTGCGAGCGTGTCGCGCGTCGGCCCTCGTGGTTCGCGTGGCTGCGGCGCGACATACATCCTATCTTTATGATACACCGGCGGACCAATGTAATCCTTGAGATTGCCCGGCGTGATTCGGACATGAATGTGTTCGGGGACCTCGAGCGGTCGACGCGCTTGCGTCGTCACCGTTTTGCGCTCTGACGCTGCGTCGGGCGTCGCGGTGCCGACAGACGCAGACGCAGACGCATCGCTCGGTTCGTTGGATAATGGCTCTTGCGATTCGACGATGTGGTTCGACGCTGGACGCATCCACATTCGGCGTCGGTTTAGGGAACACCTCCCCGCCCAGATCTAGGACCAGCTTGAGCGCCGCTTTCCGGCATATCTACCAACGATGTCCAGATGTGCGAATCAGAGAGAGAGGAAGCGCACTTTGTCGATGTGCTGCTTCAAATTTCGCACGTCGCTCTCCCGGCAGTAATACTTGATGAGCACCCACGCAGTAGGGGCGAGGTGGGACGGAAGCGGACCGAGGTGGGGGTAGGGCGGAAAATGGACGTCGTGCACGTGCTTGGCGGCGCTGGGGAAGCGGCAGATGGGTTCGTCGAACGCGGGGAGGGGGAGGACGTAGTAGCGATAGGTTTGGTGTGCGAAGCGCTGTGCGGCGTGGATGTCAGTCGGACGTCTTCGCGTGGCACAAGCAGCGAAAGAGAGACCTTGTTGAGATCGCGCGTCATACGCTTGTCTTTTGACAGGTAGATTTGAATCAGGTCATCAGCCGGTTGGAGATGAAACAGAACCCGCTGGGTTGGGGTCGACGTCACATCGATCCATGTGGCAATGTGCGATGGCGGGCAACGCAAGCGTCTTCTTGATTTTCGGTGGGGTAGGTTGTTCTACGCCGTGCGTTTTGCATTTCGTCGTCGTCGCTGGATCGCAAGGGGGGGTGGTGGTGATGCTGGTTCATGCGTTTTATGACAGAATTTATACGAGGTCTTTAGTTGGCAAATTCGTAGGTGATGGGCGGTGGTAAGATGGACAGCTTTGAAGTTGTGGGTTGAGCATCCGGACCCCCATATTATTGAGCTAATTATCCGACGCCCGCGATGTCGCGCAACAATAGCTAAATCCAGTGTATTCAACGTCCCCAGAATCCTCTTCCAGTGGAAAAACACTAGGGGGACAAACACAAACTCGTGGGAATACGTGTATTCTCTGAATCCATAGCAAAACAGTATGTAACAACAAAAAAAAATACATTGAGAATTGATTCAATGCGACATACAAGTACAGATTAGCTGGAAGTCGTTTCGTTGGTGTTGCCTTTTGTTGTTGCCACACCCTTCGTAGTGAGTGATAAGAGGGAATGTGAGGCGTCGACTATATTTTCGAGACGTCTTCTGGTGTCTTGGTCTAGTTCCTTTGACAGCGTGACAACCTTCGGTGCAAGATTAAACATCATTTGCAGGAATTCAGCTTGGGCAGGTGCTAATGTGAGGTCGAAGTCTTTCCGATAAATGGAAACCTATCCACTCTCTTGAATATCATGTCCCAACATAAACGTGTTCACTTACCGATGGCTGCATGCCAACTTTGTCATGCCCAGTTTGCATCAAGATATACCGCGATGCACACATGCCCGCATCGACATAAATCGCCACTACGAAAAATGGCGAGTCGGATTGTTGAAGGTGTTGTCCCGCGCGTGCAAGCGCAATGGCTTGAACGAGCATTCGATTTCGATCCTTCTCCTTGGGATCCGATATCACTTCACATATTACCATTGGCATCCCGTGAGGAGAGATGACCATAGCGTCGCTCTTCGGTCTATATTTTACGATGACGCCCTGGCAACCCAAGAAGATCGGGAGCTCCCAGGATTGTTCCCTGTGGGATTATTGGTGATAGTGACGTGTAAACATGAGTAATGCTTACTGTTGATAGCTAAAGTGGTTAGTGGAGATCTCGGAGAAAAATGCAGGTTGTAAGAAATACTGCGTGAAACTGCCAGCCTTCATCGAGGAAGTCGGATCTTTTGAAATCCGATCAACGTCATTGTCGAAACATCAGAGGACGTTATAGAACGCAGCTAATTCTCGATCAGTGACTACAGCGTCCAACTTGCGTTTAGTAGCCGAAAAGACACGGTTGAAATGGTCCCGGAATTCCTGCGCATTCCGAAGATCGAGTTTGGATGTTGAATTCTTCTAATTGTAATCCAAAATCAGCTGCGAGTCGGTCAATGAAAGGGATTGTGTACGTGGTACAGGCGCTTCCGCGTCAGTGCTTCCTCGATCTCCCTGAATACAGATGGTAATGAATCGATGGAATACGTCATACGACCACCTTGCAGGTTGTCTTCCACGTCTGATAACTCCCAGCGTTGTGGAGCCTTGACCGTTGTTCGTAGACATGCGAACAAGCCAGCGTTTCGTTCGTTTCGTAGCTGTCCCATTGCGGACTGGGTGCGCGCTAATAAGTAGTGTAGTTGAGTCAATGCGATGTAACGGGATGACAGTACTTACCGCTGGGCCATTCTATCGCCAAGTATGCCAACCCATGGGAGAAACCCCCTGGTGCCAATGCCTTGACAGCGGTTTGTATGGGGTCGACATATGTCCTCTTCTTGCCGTCCTTGCATTCCATTATTGCGTTCGCTATAAAACTATCACCGCTCTCCAGGGCTTCCGCCACAAAGAGCACCGGGGGTGATAGGGAGTAGAACATACATTCCTGGTACGTAGTGTTGGCAGGAATGTGTTTTGATGCGTCGGGATCCCTTTGGAGATCCCTAAACCAAACAGCGAGTGAGTTGTCAGGCCTTGCTGAAGTAGGCACGGGCTGGTCGCCAAGGACGACCCAGAATTCGACGGTATTGCCTGAAAAATGAGACATAGGGTCGTTGTATCAGGGTATCAGAGTAGTTGAATATAAAACCTACTCACAATGTGGCGAAGTTCCCTAACGCAGAGGGCCACATGTAACAGGCATGCTGGCAATGGCGGTCGGCCGACAAGAAAATGTTCTAGAAGACAAAGAACATAATTCAGCGTTGACATAGGTGGTGACACACCCTTCTACCTTGGTTCTTTACTCGTGCTCGCTTAGTCCAGTCGGGGCTGCCATAGACTTGTCAAGATTGCCATCTTAGCTGCATATCCTGTACCTGAGAATCCGATGAGCTGCCAAAGGCCTACGACTTCACCGCTCGGAATGCGGAATGCGCCTGGTTTTACGTTCAATGCATCATTTGTGGAAGAGTTATAGGGGACAAACCTTATCCTATGGGAAAGCGGGGCATATTCTTGTCGACCAAGAAGACCGGAACTAATGTTTCCAGAGTTAGCAAGCCGTTGACCTAGTCTAGTCCTACTGACACGGAGCGTGACTACCTGCTTTACAACGATCTCGCCCAATGATTCCTGCTTCATTTCTCTTTGTTCAAGTGCGCCGAGCACCAGACTACAGACTACATACTACATTTGTTGTAACTACGTCGAAGATAGTATATGTTGAGGTGGTGGTGACAAAAGGAAGAAGGTAATTTGTCGGAGCGTCACCTAAATAGTGTTCGCCTCTCCGCTTCGGCATTTCCCGACACATGCTGTGTGACTTGCTCACCACCAACTTCCCTTGGCCCGTCCTTCGCCTCGAAAGACCCTCGTACCTTTACTAGCATAGACCTCTCAATCTTTTCAGCATCGACTCCAACACAAGAAAAACTAACATTCCTAGCGCCCACGACTCGGACGTGGGGAAACAAGGGATGGAGGTCCGTACCACACAGATTACACTCTCAGAAACTGGAACTGACATTTTACAGAGCCTTTGCGCAAGAACGACATCGTCTCCTCCCACAATGATCCTCATGCACTGCCACATGCTAAAGACCAATCCTCTTCTGACTCTGATTCTGACTTCACCGCTTCCCCTCTGATATCTGGCGACGGGCGCCATGCCACAACTACATCATCAAACCTGTCGGCGTCTATGGCAGCAAAGAAGAACCTGTACGGTTTTTACTACGACTCGGAGCCATCAACGAGACCATGTAGGTCGGTTCTCTGGAAGATCCATCCTTTGCTAGAACTGACGCCATGCTTTGGCAGCGTGGCACAGCTTCTCGCCGACCCGATACACGTCTGACGCTTCGTTCAGGCTTGTACTTCATCATGACCCCGGAACAAACTGAAGGTTGCCATCAAATCTTCGTTTTATATTGGCCCGAGGGTGCAACCAATTCTGTTCGTCGCAATCGGATCAGGTTCATGAGGTCCGTCTTCCCTTGACGCCATTTGCAAACATCCAAATTTTTATCGCGCAGGTATCCCACGAAGAGCAATCAAGTTGTACCTTTGATCTCACCCGAACACGGTGAAACCATTCTTTGAAGCGGACAGGACGAAGACAACTACGGTGAAGGCGACAAGCTCGATCTCGACCAGCATGAGTCGGATCGCATGTTCCCGTTCCAAGTCACACTAACCAACGAACAAGAGGAGTTTGTGATCGCGTGCAAGGGCTTCAGGGTAAGTTCGAAGTGGATTTTGAGCGACGGTGTCTTGGCTCAGACATATTCCAGGCTGTTTCCGATTACACTTCCAGCACTACGTACGGGTGGTCAAGACTCTACAAAACCTGCACCGGTTGTACCGTGTCTGCTCTATGGTGAAACAATGCAAGGGTTCGTGACTGTGAGTTACTTGAGAATATTGGTACGCTCCGAGATCGAAACCCGTTTTCCGTGGCAATGCAGGAAATGGAGAGAAGACTCCAGCGCTGTTCGGTCCCCCTCTGAAATGAGGGCAAGGGCAGAGATTAGGACTGTGTCTGGGAAATTGCAAGCTGGGCTGTCGAAGCTCAAAAGGTCATTGTTCAATGCGGCTCTAGATGAGATAGGGCGATTGTATCTGTGAGTACAATGCACCTTGGCTCTCCATAATCTCATTTCTTGGACATTCTAGATACTTTGATTGTGGTGCCTTTTGCCTATCATGCGGATGCGGGATACAACCCAGTGGTATGTGATCGTTCTTCGAGAATAAATTGCCAACTTATATGCTGACCGTGATGCTAGAAACCCTGTCCAGCCTCTTGGCACTCTTTCCGAAAGCGAACCACAAAGCCCCCGAGCTGCTACGCAAAGAATATCTCTGATGCAGAGTTTCAAAGTGTCAAGCACCGTACTGGGTTGTTCAAGAGGCAGTACAGCAATATCGTTCGTTTCAAGAGTGTGCTTGGAGTGGGTCCCATCAGGGCCTGCTGTGATTTTGTTGTTATTTTCATCGTTGGAATCCTCAGGAGAATCAACTTTTGGTTGCGGACCTGGAGGCTCAGTGAAGGATGTTGAACTCGTTGGCCTATGCCTCAAACACTCGCCCTACTCGGATCGCCCGTGTATGTACACCTTATTCACTCTTCCCATACGCTCACCTCCACCCCACAACTCTTGCTTAGGGACGGACTGTGGCGCAGCAAGGCGCGCGCAGTGCCACAGTGCTATGTCTTTGGACAAGCGACATAAGCGGGCAGCAGCGCTCATTGTCTTCGCGCTACCACCACGTCGCTCGTCCGCACCCGCCCGCCACTCCCTGCCTCCACTCCCGTTCCGGCTCCTCGCAGCTCACGCCTACCCGGTAGGTCGGCTCCCGTCGGCTCCCTCTCGTCCATCGCCTCTCCTTGTCGGCCCGCCTACAGAGCGACTTCCAAAGATGGTAGTCTAGGCTGTCGCGGCACGTGACTTCCTAGAGTGAAGGAGTAAGTCAGGTGGCGGTGCAGGCAGCGCGACCTCTTGTCCGCTATCTCATTGCCAGCGAGCTGGCTCCCTTGCCTCGAGTGCCTTCCCTGCTCCTCGCTTTTCGCACCCGCCCACCACTCCCTCTCGCAGGGCAACGACCAATCAATGTCCGTTGCATTTCACAGCGGGCTTGTTCAGTCAACCTGCTCGGTGCCCATCCCACCCATCGCAGCTTCCCCTGAGTGCTTCGGGCCGGAAAGCCCACTGGGCTTTCGCCCATATCTCACTCCTACATATGTACACACATACATGTTAGCTAATGTATGTACATCCGTGCTCTCACCTGCGAGTCACCGTGCGATCGATCTCCACGGACGGCTGTTGAGGGAGTTTTCCTCATTCTGGTGTCTGATGGAGCAGTGGCAATTCATTGCTTCCTTTGTTGCCACTCACTTCACAGCAAAGTAGGCTTATATTGTTGTGTTTGAGTGATGCAAAGCCGAGAAAACCAATTCCAATCCCTTGTGAACATTTGAAAAGCGCTCCACAAGCGTTGGAAAACCACGGTCATACCGGGATATTCGGATTATGGGAAGGAGCCTATGCTGAGACTCGCTTTTGGCTCACTGATATCACCATGTGGCTGAATTTGAAGGTCCCCTGCATCCCGTCACCTTTCCCGGTTATTTCCGCAACAACCAACGATATGAGTCAGTAGTGCTCTCGAATTTCTACTCAATGGTTTCAGTCTGACGGCGATTGGCGACGTTTTCTTTCTTTTTATTTATTTATGGTTTTTATGGTTTTCTTTGTTTTAGGCAATCAAGTTGAATTTTGGGTTCTTCTTGACAACCAACCCGTGTCTACTTCAGCAAAACCCAATGACTCACTTGCCAGCTTGTTTGCAAACCTTCAAAAAGGCCCCGACGCATCGAACCACATCCCCCCAAAGCTTACACTCCAGGAATGCGTCTTCTCTCGCCTCTCGCCTCCAGTACCCTTCGTGTCGGAAAACCTGGGGAGCAACAACAGTTTTATAGCGAAGGCAATAGCATCTTGCAAGGACAACGAAAAGAGGACACACATCGATCCCGTACAATCCACCGTAAAGGATTTAACACCGGAGAGCTTCTCCTGTGGGTCAGCATATTTGACCGTAGAATGGCCCAGTCGTAAGCGCCACCACCCTTTTACATCATGTCGACTTAGCTGCATCACTGTTTCAGCATCTGCCAGGTCCGCAATTGAAGAGCTAAGCAACAGACGAAACGGTGCCTTGTTCAAGCGTCTACGAGTGACGGCCGAGACTCTGCAAAGCTGGGGACTATCAGATGTGGAAGACAACATGCGAGGTGGTCGTATGACCTACTCCATCGATTCATTACCGTCTGTATTCGGGGAAATCGAGAAAGCTCTGACGCGAAAACGCCTGTACCACGTACGTAATCCCATTCGTTGAGCTATTCAAGTTCACAACTGATTTTGCATCACAATTAGAAGCCGTCGTTGCACAAACGAGATCTTCGGAACGCACGCGAGTTCCCAGAGCAGTTCAACCGCATCTTTCAGGCTACTACGGACAAATCAAAAGCCGTGGTGACTGGCCGAGAATTAGCTGCGTTTTATATCGTTCTCCGATGTTTCAATACAGACGTGGAACAGATCTCCCGCAACCGTTCTTCCTTCATCAAGGCCGGCAACCTCAACGTTCATTTCTTGCAGCCTGCGTTCTTCGAAATTTATGCTCGTCATGCTGAGTATCAACAGTGAGTATCGGCTATATTTGCACGCTACTGTCACCAATGACCCTGCAGGGAGCAACTTTGGAAGTTCCCTATCTTCATGGACCGCGGGGACATGCACATCTTCCGAAAATTTACACCGAAGAGTGACTGTATGGTCATCTCCCCTCGGCATGGGATTCCATTCGTAATCTGTGAAGCAGTGTTGGGACCCGACGAGAGCGACCGAAATCGAGTGCTGACTCAGGCCATCGCGCTTGCACGCGTGGGACAGTATCTTCTACGATCCGACTCAAAAAAGATGTTTTTCGTAGTGGCCATCTGCGTCGATGCCCACATGTGTGCATCTCGGTTTATCGTAATGCAAACGGAACGTGGCGATCCCGAAGGTGCTGAGCAGCAGCCGGTAAGCGAACACGGTTACATTGGGACACGACACTCAACAAAGCGTACAGGTGTCGATTCACCAGAAAGACTTTAACCTCGCACAAATGGATGAGCAAGCGGATTTTTTGCGAGAGATGTTTAACCTGGCAGCGCAGGTCGGCATGTTATCTGCCGAATTAGACCAGGACAAGGAAGGAAGTCTAACCAAGATCAATTCGGCCGCACGTCCTATCATGTCGCTCTCCGAGGACGGAACAAGGACGACGGACGACGCCAACGATGTCACAATGCACTCATTAATCGAGGGATTTACAGAAGACGGAGACGATCTGG
The DNA here is from genome assembly GCA_038093875.1 of Boletus tylopilopsis. Classification (NCBI taxonomy): domain Eukaryota; kingdom Fungi; phylum Basidiomycota; class Agaricomycetes; order Boletales; family Boletaceae; genus Boletus; species Boletus tylopilopsis. The sequence goes on along the minus strand of JBBPTB010000447.1, from coordinate 8,151 downwards.
CCATCTTCGGAGCGGACGAAATCCAAAACATCTTGCGCGAGATGAAGTTTAGGATCGATTTTGTTCTTTGGGGGGTAAGAGCCCTTGCTGTCTGCGGTGGGTTCGTACTAACACTTGCTCCAGCATCCTCACCTTGCCCTCGTCGTGAACGAGGCCGGGGATCAGCACGGAATGCTCAAGTTTATCCAGCGAAAGGAGGAAGAGATTCTACGATACCTCACAGGGATCCAATCCTGCTCAAATCACACGATATCTGACGTCAAATTCTGGACTGTAGAAGGAGGCACCATAATATCGATGCCTCTCGCTGGGGACTGGGTGACATCGTTGGAGAACTGTGACGAGCAACTGTGGTCGGTGGCGCTGCAGCTCCTCGAAGCGGTCGAATTCATGCACAAGCACAACGTCGCCCACATGGATTTGAAGCCGCAGAACATTCTCATTCCTCCAGAAGGGGGCCGTCTGTCCATCATCGACTTCAGCGTCTCCGTTCGTGTCCGCAGCCCATCCGACACGTACATTGGTGTTGTTGGCACGGAAGACTACATTGCTCCGGAAATACGTGAAGGACGGTACAAGCCCATACTGGCCGACCTGTGGAGCTGTGGCAAAACGTTGAAAGAATTGTGTTTACGTTGCTGTCCTTCGGCAACGCGCAAGAGGTTGCTTACGATATCCTCACAGCTTATGAACTATGATCCCGAGGCGCGTCCGACGATGTCTACCATTCTGGGGTGGATGGCTTCAACGAGACAAGAAAGGGATAATCCTTTCGCCGACATAACACTGTGCGTCGGGATCTTTTCGAGTCCTGCATTGTGCTTACATTTGTTTATGCAGGACTTTCCCCACCGCACCCATGTCTGTACACGAAGTACTCCCTTTCCAGATATCGATGGGACAGATACCTGCCACATTGCTTTAGGCTTGACTGCTTACCTCTTCGTTGTGTTCGTTAAAGCGCATGTTATCTGGCGTCTCAAGTTGTACTAGTAGTTCTGTATTGTGTTCGCTGGAGTGCTACAGCATTGTAATACCAAGACACTCGAAAGTAGAATAACTGAATTTCAGTTATGGATTTACTACCATCTGCGACTCGGACGACGTCACCTTGGTGAAGTTGGCAACCTCCCCCCAAGAGGAAAATAAACACGTTGCAGCAGGTCTTCGGACAAGCGGACGAGGCTGTTCTCGCACCGCTTCTCTCCTTCGCACCGGCTCTGCCCTCAGACTGCAGCTCCGACTCGCCATCGAGCTTCGTCACCCCACCACACCACTGAGCGCCAACGCAGACGTTCAGCACTTCCCTGCGATTCTCCAGACCTTGGGGTCCGGAAAGAGCCACAATGGCTGCAAAGGCGCCTACCCACCCTCGCAACTCTTTCGCTAGTTCATTCGTACCAGCGTCAGACATCAACGTCCAGTGTCGGAACGTTCTCCAAAATCACCCCCAACAACACCTGCGCCTGATACTGCACCACGATCCATCTATAATCCACCAACCGTCCACCCGTCGACGCCATCGCCAACAACAGCCACCAAATGGCTGTCTGAGACACCCGACGAGCTGTCGTGCACGGGTGTCCTTGTCCATCTGCACGAAACACGCGGCAGCTTGGGCCTGACTGCGCTCCATCTTCGCAAGACGACGGCATTGCATGGTTTATGCTTCATGAGCTCTGTCGATTCATCAGAAAATACTCGTGGACCATACACACAAGACCTAAATAAACGCAACAAACGACTCCGTCATGGTCACGCTTCACTTCAAGGTCTTGCTCGAGGTTGTCGATGCATCGAAGATCTGTGTCTGGAAATTCCACACAATTTCCAGCGCGTCAAAACTTGAAGTCACAGTCAAAGCTTTGGGTTTGTAATGACTGGCGCTCGAGTCAGATCCAATCAAGTCCCTCACAGAAATCCTCTTCACAGCTTCGACGACAAAAAGGGGGTCCCTGCCAGACGTTGGACCGTTTCTGTGTGAGCTCAGACTGTCGTCGTCGTGGGGACTTTGTCTATTTACTACATCTAACACGAGGCTTTCCAGGGTGCTTCCAATCACGCGAGCGAACTTCCAGAGACTTACTGGGCGACACAGATCTTCAGAGGGCATAGGGTATGTGCCGTAACCGCATCCATGAATCTTTGGACTCATGCTGTGTGACTGCTCACCACCGACTTGTCCCCTTAGCCCGTCCCTTGCCTCAAGTCCCTCGTAACATTACTAGCTCGCAATGGATCCGTCACATAGACCTCCCAATCTTTTCAGCATCGACTCCAATACAAGAAAAACCGATATTCCTAGCACCCACGACTCGGACGCGGGAAACAAGGGGTGGATGGTCCGTGCCACACAGACTACACTCTCGGAAACTGGAACTGACAATCTACAGAGCCTTTGCGCAAGAACGACATCGTCTCCCTTCATAATGATCCTTATCCACCGCCCCATGCTAAAGACCAATCCTCCCCCGACTCCGTTTCAGCCTCTGAGTCCGAGTCTGATTCTGACTCAACCGCTTCCCCTCTGATATCTGACAATGGGAACCTCGCCAAAGGACTCCAACAGTCCACCAATGAGGGAAAAGTAGGGGATAATCAGGTGCGTCACTCAATGCAATTCGACCGAATTCTTGAACTTAACGATGAATTGATAGGACGACGACGTTCTTGCTCTTCCACGGGATGAATCGGACTTGGCCTATTCTATCAAAGGGATGTATCGAATCCTCGATCTCATCTCGGAGCAGGGTAGCGGTGGTCTTGGTATGTTTTTCTGTAGGTTCAGCGCGCATGTTATTGATCTTGTTTTAGTCGACAAAATCATCATATCCCAGTACTCCTTGAAGACGTTCATAAGCCGTGTTTGCCCCGGCGTGTATGCATCGATGGCCAAAGTCAATTTCAAGGCCCTTGACAACTACATCATCAAACCTGTCGGCGTCTACGACAGCAAAGAAGAACTCGTATGGTTCTTACTACCACTCGGAGCCATCGACGAGACTATGTACGTCGATTCTCTGGAAGATCCATCCTTTGTTGGAACTGACGCCATGCTTTGGCAGCGTGGCACAACTCCTCGCTGATCCCGATACACACCTGCGCATGCATCCGACGCTTCGTTCAGGCTTGTACATCATCACGACTTCGGAGCAAACTGAAGGTTGTCATCAAATCTTCGTTTTATACTGGCCCGAGCCAATGACGTGGGATGACGGTGCAAGCAATTCTGTTCGTCGCAATCGGATTACATTCATGGGGTTCGTTTCCCCTTGACACATTCGCACACATCCAAATCGGTTATCGCACAGGTATCTTACGAAGATGTGCGATCAAGTCGTATCTTTGATCTCACCCGAACATGCAGAAACCATTCTTTGGAGCGGAAAGAACGAAAACGATGAGGATGAAGGGGACAGGCTCGATCTCGACCAGAATGAGTCAGACCGCATGTTCACATTCGAAGTCACACAGACCAATGAACGAGGAGTCGGTGATCGCGCGCAAGGGCTTCAGGGTAAGTTCGAACTGGATTTTAAGCAAGAGTCTCGGCTCAGACATATTCCAGGCTGTTTCGCAGGCTTTTATGCTTCCAGAAGTACATACGGGTGGTCAAGACTCTACACGACCTGCACCTGTCGTACCGTGTCTGCTCTACGGTGAAACAACACAAGGCTTCATGACTGTGGAATACCGGGAAGCAAAGGTCTTGCGGGATTTCTTCAAAGGGCATACGACTGAGAGATTGCAACTCCAAGGGTTTTCGTAAGTATACGCCATTGCTTGAAGGGGCCACTTTCTCACTCCTCTCTCGGGGACCGGTAGGATGTCTGATCGTCTTCGTCTGAACGAACAGCTAGAAGATGACGCGTTAAGAATATTGGCCCACTCTGGGCTCGAAATGCCTTTTCCGGAGCGACGCAGGAAATGGAGAGAAGACTCCAGCGCCATTCGGTCCACCTCTGAAACCAAGGCAAGGGCGGAGGTTAAGACTGTCCGGGAAATTGCAAGCCCGGCTGTCGAAGCTCAAAAGGTCGTTGTTCGATGCGGCGCTAGACGAACTGGGGCGATTGTATCCGTGAGTACAATGGACTTTGACTCTCCGTCATCTCACTTCTTGTACGTTCTAGATACATCGATCATGGTGCCTTTGCTTATCATGCGGATGCGGCAGACGACCCGGTGGATAATCCAGGTATGTGATCGTTCTCTTCGAGAATCTGAATGGCTAACTTATATGTTGACCATTACGCTAGAACCCCTGACCAGCCTCTTGACACCCTTTCCGAAAGCAAACGACAAAGCCTTTGAGCTACTATGCAAAGAACTCCAGACTATTTCCGACCAGGGTTTCAAAGTGTCAAGCACCGTATCGGGTTTTTCAAGAGTCTGGCCCGGCTGTTGAAACAGACAAAGGTGGATAAGCGCTCATGCAAGCAAATTTTGGAGTCTGTGTTGAAAGGAGAAGCGGAGCCACTCCAAGCGCGGTCGAGATGGACTCAAGGGGAAGAAATTGAAACGTTGGCGGAGAGAGCAAGGCAGAGGGCGTCCGGATATTTGCAGAGTAACGTTCTGAGGACGGTGAAAACAGTCGCGCTCGCCGTGCACCGGACGCAAGAAGAAGAGTGTACCGAACGCATCAAGCGTGATAATGCGAAGAAAGCAGAAAAGGAGTTGGAGGGTTTGAGACTGGATCTCATCCGTCATGTGAACGATGCACCCTCGCGGACTACATCCTCGTGCGTATCTAGTTCACTCTCGACGATTTCTGGCTCATATGGATAGCTTTTTAGACATACGTTTTGTATCGATAATGCGGAAAATCTGCGAAGGGAAAAGTACCAGTATGGCGAGTGATAGGTTTATTAGATCCGCAGTCAGCGTTCAGTTCCATGACAGCTTTTTCTTCTATTTCATATCGCATCTCAGGTCTGGCGATGAATCCTCGACGTCGTTCTTCTCGTCCACTTCCCGATGCAAAAGCACCCCCTGCTGACGCGCAGAATGCCGTCACAGTATAGAGGGCGTCGCGAGGGCAAAGATGGGACAAGGCCAATGACGCATTGGTCGGATCAAGCGGGTGCTTGCGCGACACGCTCACCTCCGTCAGAGTATCAAGAGGACGTTGATGTAAGACCACCACCGAGGATAAGGTGCGTTCCTTGGCTTCCATAGTATCTCGACCTTTGAATCGAATTATAAGTATCTTATTCAGGAGTTCGTAGAATAACTGTGGAACGCCGAGCTTTGAAAGAAGTGAGTATGATCATGGGCCGGAGCGTCAGTCACTTCTTTCCAATACATCGTGCTCGCTATTGTTACCCTCTCTGCCCACTTAGTTGTCAAGTTGTTGACCAAATACTATTTTCATCCTCAACGCCTCAATAGTATTCGTCATGTCTATGTCCCTGACGAAATTCACCCGTTGACTCATGCTGTCGTGCTACAGAGCGACAAGGCGAGAGTCGAGATTATCTTGCCGTATGACGGCGTCATCAAGGAACTCCTCGTCCAAGAAGGCAAGATTTTCTACGGTCAGCGTCGGTCTGTGTCTCATCGAGGTCGAGCAGGAGGCGTCGACGCCTACGCTAGAGGACAAGCAAGATCCGGCCGTCGAGAGGAAGCGTACAGAAAAGGTGGCACAAAGCCATCGCCGTCATCTTCGTTCTAGTCGTTCTAGTCGATGTCTATGTAACAGGGACATACATGCTCTCAGGCGACCCGCCAGTTCCACCATCATCATCGGTGATATCGATGATAACCAATGTGCTAAGGCATAGCACGCGGACAAGTCCATGGCATGCGTCGGACCTCGCTATTTACTATGTTCACCCACGTCCAAAGGGCCACTGACTCTCACCCTCGCCGCCGCCCTCACCTTCCACGTCTCCATGTCCCCGCCTCGCTGCCATCGCTCGCCTCGTCACCTCCGTTCTCACCGAGATCCGTCTGTCCATCCTCCTTACCTCTCGCTCACCGTCCATCCCAGCACTACCCCCTACGCCAACGCACACGCCAACACACACACACACGCACACGTATTCATCACTACCAAATTGTCATCCTGGTACGCCAGCCCCGTCGTGCGCCATCTCCACGCGCGGACGACGGGGATAGTACCGACGACTGGTCGTGAAGGGATCACCATAGGCATGCGCATGCGCACAATTACACTCGCGTGTGCTACGCTGAGGAACGCTAGGGGAGGCATGGTTGGGCAAGGTCCCGTGCATGTTCGTGCTGGGTGTGTATCGAGTTCGGAAATCCAATGTCAATTATAATAAGTACGACGAAGAATAAGTAACAGGTAACATAAGTAGGGGAATCAAACAAGGAGGAACTTGACCAACGAGCACGTCACCTACCTACCATGTACTCGGTCGGCACACGTCCGCGAACAATAGGCATTCGGACCTCTGGACCTCTGCTTGATCTGGCAATGCCACACGAAACGACGTCAGCCCGTCTTTTGCAAGTACATGCGTGACGACCAACCTTGTACGTCACCGCTGCACACGTCCGACTGCAGTACTTCGATGGTGGAGACGCCGGCTTGGCACGACACACCTAAGCCACACGCCCAATAAGAAAATGAGCGCAAAAATACGACAACGCCCCTACCTCACACAGCCCATGCATTGCACTGCGCGATGCGTGACGTTTGCCCGTCACTCTGCGCGCCTGAGACCGGGTCGACTTGGGCATGGGCCCTGTCGGTTTGGACGTGCATGGTAGCGGTGGCGGTGGGGTGGGTGTCGTCGTCGGCGTCGGTGCGGATACGCCCTCTTCCTCCTCATTGCCTAAAGTCCACATGATCATCGAAAGAAAAAAACCACGGGGGACACCAACATACGTATCTCATCGCGCAAACGCATGAGCGCCTTGCCCAACTCATTGCTCCCCGTGCCGTCCGCACCAATACCCCAGAACCAATCCCGCTGCGAATCCTGTGTGTATAAGTGCGTGAATGCATGAGTGGTCCGTCAACAACGCAAAGCACGCACCTCGACGAGCTCTGCGTCCCCCGTATCGAGGAGCATTTGCTTCAACTCGGCGTGTTGCGTAAACTTGAGTCGGAGCACCATATCCATCTGTCGTATACGCATGCGTCGGCGTGGGGTGGGGGGCAGAGACTCGGACGACGAAATGCACCTGGACACATGCACCTGCGACCAATCCGAACGCACCGCCGTCTTGTGCCGATGCGCCTCGTCAAACGCCCGAATCGGTTTCGGCCCGCACGTCCTAATCCTCCCTGCAATCTGTGGATGACCGTCGATGAACTTTTTTTTTTTTTTCTTTTGCGTCAGCTCCTGTAATCCAAAACGTTCACGACACCACGGACCTTGAAAGCCTGAAACAAATGCTCGCTCGTCGGATAGCACCACCCAGGACCACTGCAAGGCCCAGTTTTAACCTGGTCGGGCTTGTTTGCGCGGCGTGGACAATGCTCTCGGGAGAGAATGATCTTAGTGTGGAAGAACTCACTCGTCGCGCGACAGAAGGAACAACGCAAACTTCTGACAGCGAATTTTTAGGTCAGTTGGAGCAGGACGTGAAACGGTATATGGAGCGCGCACAACGCCACCGCGTGCGCCGAGAAATTCGTAAACTCATAGTACGGCTTGTGTTTCTCGTAAAAGAGGATGCGCGGACGGGCGTGGGCGTGGGCGTGGGGCCAGCCGCCTGCGGGAGAGATGACGATGTGGGTGTCGCCGGCGTTCCAGCAGGCCGTGAGGAGGGAGTGGACGAGGCCCATCCCTCACGTCGAGGTGAAAGAAAAAGAAGAAGGGAGAATGGCGAAGGCGAGGAATGGAGGAGGTGCGGGCATACTGGGGTGCTTGGATTGCTCTTTTTGTTTACATTTGGCTAGACGACGACGAGGTGTGGCATCGCGGAAGTTAACCTCAGACCATAAGCATTAGCTAATTTACCCTGCGTGGTATTAGGCAAGTCACGCGAGCCCGTACTACGGTAAATTAGCTTCGGACTGCCTCATCTCCCGAAATTTGTGAGACAACGATAAAGCCTTTGACGCCCAGATACTCAGTTAACTCGTACGCCCATCCAAATCAGCTCATCATTGGCTGCACGTCGAGCCCCCGCGCCCGCCACACCTCCACACCCCCCTCCCCAGCAACCCCGACCACC
>JBBPTB010000446.1:0-20450 GCA_038093875.1 Boletus tylopilopsis | reverse complement strand
GCCCGCTACCCCAGCTTGGTCCACTTCCGCTTCCGCCTCCGAATGGCTCCCCTCCGCACTGCTTTCTCTCGCGTCGCTCCCGCCCTCCGAGCACGTCCTTCTCTATCAAGAGCTGTCTTTGCTCGCGGTTTTGCATCCCCGTCCGAAAACTCGGTCCGTCCTCTTTTCACTCGTCAACTTTGCACGCCTCACTTACCCTACCTGCAGATGACCGTTCGAGATGCTCTCAACGTGGCCATGGAAGAAGAAATGCTGCGCGACGAGTCTGTCTTCATCATGGGTGAGGAGGTCGCCCGGTACAACGGCGCATACAAAGTACTTGTCTCTTTTTCATGTACGCGTGCCTGCACCTCATCACTCCGTTCCAGGTCACCAAAGGCCTTTTGGACAAGTTTGGCGAAAAGCGTGTTGTCGACACCCCCATCACCGAGATGGGCTTTGCTGGTCTCGCCGTCGGCGCCGCACTTGCTGGTCTCCGACCAATGTATGTTCCCCACCTACCCGTCCTCCCCTTCCTTAGCCTACCACTCCCACAGTTGCGAGTTCATGACGTTCAACTTTGCAATGCAAGCCATAGACCATATCGTCAACTCTGCCGGAAAAACATACTACATGTCTGGCGGGAACGTTCCGTGCTCCGTTGTTTTCCGCGGTCCCAACGGTGCTGCCGCTGGTGTTGCCGCACAACATTCACAGGACTATGCTGCATGGTATGGCTCAATTCCCGGTCTCAAGGTCGTCAGCCCATGGAATGCCGAGGACTGCAAGGGTCTTCTCAAAGTGTGTCTCGATCGCTTCCTCCGTCCCCCCACACTTGTCCTCATGTCATATAGTCCGCAATTCGGGATCCTAACCCCGTCGTTTTCCTAGAAAACGAAATGATGTACGGTGTTACTTTCCCCATGTCGGCCGATGCCATGTCCGACAACTTCCTCCTTCCCATCGGCAAGGCTAAAGTTGAACGCGAGGGTTCCGATGTCACTATTGTTGCACACAGTAAGATGGTCACCCACAGCTTGGAGGCTGCAGAGATTCTTGCCAAGGAGGGTATCAAAGCCGAGGTTATCAACCTTCGCAGTATTCGTCCTCTCGACATCGATACCATCAAAGCATCCGTCAAAAAGACCAACCGGCAAGTCTCGTTGGATACACAGTCTTTGTCGTTCTGACCACCTTCCCTAGACTACTGATTGTTGAAGGTGGTTTCCCTGCCTTTGGTGTCGGAAGTGAAATCTGCGCTCAGATAGTTGAGAGCGAGGCCTTTGACTACCTCGACGCACCCGTCGAGCGGATCACTGGCGCTGATGTCCCAACACCCGTGAGTTTTGTGCAAACGTGGCTGTGCATCGGCTAATTTCCCAACCTTGCTAGTACGCCAAAATCCTAGAAGATCTTTCCTTCCCCGACACACCACTTATCGTCAAGGTAGCCAAGCGTGCACTTTATAGAACCAACTAGCATGTATACACACCTCGTAGTTGCGTCTTCATTGTTCTGTCACCTAGATTAGAGCAATAGCACTTTGGTCACTGATTGCTATGGAGGTATATTCTCACTCATATTTTTACATTCTAGAAGCTGCTCAACCGTACCCGGACAGCGTTTGCGTGGGCCTGTAGTCCCTCGCAATCTGCTAATGTTGCAACGACCGGTCCCAATTTCCGCAGTCCTTCTGCGGTAACCTCCTGTGAAGTGATATGCTTCTGGAAAGACGCCGTGTTTACGCCGCTGAACTGACGAGCATATCCGTTCGTAGGAAGTGTGTGGTTCGTTCCGGAGGCGTAGTCTCCGCAACTACCGAATGTGGGTTAGCGCGCCAATTCGCAAGTAAACTGGCAGAAAGAGTAACCTTTCGGGTGAATAAGGTCCAACGAACACACTTCCTGCGTTCTGTACACGTTCTACCCAACCAGAAGCGTCCTGCAGGTGCAAGATAAGATGCTCCGGCGCGTACGCGTTTGAAAACTGCATTGCTTCCTCCGGTCCAGGCGTTTTCACGACCAGGCTGCGTGACACGCTCTCTCGCACAATGTCTACTCGTGGCAAAGCGCGCGCCTGCTGGTCGACCTCCTTTTCTATCTCCTTCAGCTTGCCGTCCGAGAGAGAAGAGGACACCAGGACAACTTGAGAGTCGATACCGTGTTCAGCTTGCGAGAGGAGATCTGCAGCGACGAACGCCGGGTTGCATGACTCGTCCGCAATGACCTGACGCGAAAAACCGCGTTCGTTATTCGTACAAGAACAACGGACGCGGTGCACGTCAGACTTGCACCACGCTCGAAAGACGTCGAAAAGCACTCACCAACACTTCCGACGGGCCAGCTGGCATGTCAATGGATACCAGGGCCTCCGTGTCGTTTTGAACGAGCATTTTCGCGGCCGTCACCCATTGATTTCCTGGACCAAATATCTTGTCGACTTTGGGGCACGTTTCAGTGCCGTACGCTAGAGCAGCGACTGCCTGGGCACCACCAGCCCTGAGAATTGCGTGCGCACCAACCAAGTGAGCGACATAAAGGACCTCGGGGGACACGCTCCCGTCAGCACGTGGAGGCGTTGCGAGCACAATCTCTTCACAACCTGCTACCTGTGCTGGCACACCAAGCATCAGCGCAGTGGAGGGCAGCACGGCGGTCCCTCCGGGCACATAGAGCCCAACTCGCGCTATCGCGCGCGCGAAGCGTGAACAGGTCACGCCGGGCATAGTTTTTACAACCAGGTGACTGTCTTGGACCTGTGCGGCGTGGAACTTGCATATATTGGCATAAGCAACGTCGATGGCATCTTTTACGACTGGGTCAAGCTTCGCCGTGGTAGAGGGGAATGGATAGAAAGGTGGATGGATAATTGGTGTCTCAAGTTGCGCCTTATCGAACTTGGCGGTCAGCTCAAGGAGAGCACTGTCGCCTCTCTTGCGAACGTCATCGACGATCGGCTTGACCTTGGCAATCATTTCATCGGACCTCAACACAGGACGCTTCAACAGCCGTGCATGTTCTTCTGGACCGACAAATGACAGATCCACGGTGCGCATGGCGATTGGCGCGTTTAGGTCGACATTAGTTTGTAATTTCGCGGGGTCCTTTTGGGCTTCCCTGGATTTCTTGTCGTTTAACAAGAGTTGAGGTTTTGCATTCCCTGGCCGTCGTGTGACCTTGGTGGCCTTCTTGTCCAGGACTTCCTCGATGTCCCGAAGGGTAACCCCAGCAGCGACACATCGAGTGAGAGAAAAATAAAACAGATCCGCAGCTTCAAAGGCTATCTCTTCTTTGGTCTCCGCGCGGCAGAGCTCATCCGCTTCCTCTTTGATCTTGGCCCGGAGGAGCTCTTGGTCGTTAAACAACCTCCGCGTGTACGATCCCTCGGGTGCAGAAAAGCGACGCGCTGTAAGAGTACTTTCCAGCGCAGCAAGTCCGTCAATGCTACCAAAACACGAAGGTTGTGGGAGATGGCAAAAGCCTGAACCGTGCTGGATGACGGCGAATTCTAGCGCATCCGAATCACAGTCAATGCGGATGCGCACGACCTCCTGTGTCGCTCCAGAGGTCTTGCCCTTTTCCCAAATCCCGTGCTTGCGGGATTGGTATATGCCCTTCCCAGTGAGGATGGATCGGGTAACGGACTCGCGGGAAGAATATACGAGACCAAGAGATCTGCCTCCCTGAGCGTATGACGAGACGATTGTTGGGAAGAGTCCGTCAGATCTATCGGATATCACTGGGGCAAGGAAGGCATCTGTGATTGTAATGGTCGTTTCTAGCTGAGAGAAGGGAATAACAAGTGATGCTCCGATCGAAGCGAGTCTCCTTATCGCCGAAGGAGTCGGCTTGTCTTCCGACAGGACGTGAATGGACAGGCCGGAGAAGAAGGTGGAGATGGAGCGAATAAGTTCAACATCTATGGAGAGCGTTTTGAGGAGTACACCAGAGATGGCGTTCCGAAGGGAGTCCGGTACGGCGCTAACATTGGCGACGTCGAGCAGGAGGATCAATCGGATGGCTGGAACGATGCCGACCAGTTTTTTAGCGAGAGAAAGAGGCACAATGGTCTTGTCGACACCGCTGTCAAGATCGGTGATGATCTGGTCAGGGTCTGTAGATGCATCATCGATCAGTAGGTGACCTGTAGAGTGTAATGGAAGGTTTTGGGCGTGTCTGGAGATTACCGAAGTAACACGACAGACCGCAAGCAAACGATTTTGCTGGACGTCGTCCGTGTCGATGAGAACAAGGAATGGTGGAGACATGGCTAATCCGCCAATAACGGTTTGCGGCAATAATTTTGCGCGCTTAGTCAGGTTCACTTCTTGTCTCATCATCCGCGATGGAGTATAATCCCAGATATCCTCAGCCGTTCTCTCTCTCTCAGGCAATCGCTTTGGATCCTGCTGTAGCATGGGATGGTTTGCTCTTCTAGAATGTGAGCAGCCACTTGTTACTAACGGGCCTGACAGAGATCGCTCGCCTGAGGAATTCCTTGCTGCACTTGAGACGGACTCAAACCGAGTTGCAAGAGTACTTGCAGGAATTTGCCTCGGAAGATGTTGATCTCGAGGTCAGCCAAGCAGTTAAAGAAAATGAGATTACAATGCACGTCTTCCTCGGTCTGACTTTTTCTTCTGGTATTGAGGGCACTTAGAGCCTCACAGGACGAGCGCATCTTCATGCTCAGGCTAGCATTAACCCACCATGGTTATTCCGGCACTTCAGAACAGACAGAGCCCCTTTCTACTCCTCCAGGAAGTAGAGTTGAGCGTCAGCAAAACACCATTGGCTTCAATTCTAATGGCCTGGATGACTTTCCCCCTGTCGATCGCACCGCTGCGGTAATCCAGGAGACCGTGGAAGACTCAGAAAACGGCGTGTACTTGTAGTAGTTCATGGCCCATCAACTTTCGGGTTCTGAGCTTCGGGACATTTAAGTAACATACACATTTATTGAGTGGATTTGCAATACACGGTATCGTATCAAACGGTGCGGCTTCCACATGCGAGACAAATTTACCGGAGAGTTCTGAGAAAAAAAAGGGTTTACAAACATAAAATGGTTTATCTGGGGAAGAGAAGAGAATGATCAAGAGAAATACATGAGCGACGCCATGTTTGCATGCAGCGGCTTGAAACCCCGCCGGTAAGCTTCGAGTGCGCTTTCCGCTTGAGAGGTATCGGCCTGTGTAGCCGAGTCAGAGAAATCCACTGTTCCCTGAGGATCGTAGTGATTTTTCGCGCGACTACACACGATATCCGCATCTAAAATCATCTTGAGAATAGACTTGAAAGTTATGATGACAGACACACAATATACAGGCGCAGGGATTGATACCGAGCGCGTAGAACGAGCATATACGTGACACAGGGCAAATGATAAAGACTGAAGACTGTCCGCACTGAAACCATTGTCAATGCCACGGGCCAATGAGAGTCAAGCTATATCTTACTTGAACTTGTTGTCATCGTAAAGAACGTTATAATGCGCGGGGCGACTGGTGCCGAGTAACCCGCCGTGACTTTGCAGATACCAATCGAGTTCGGTAGGATGGGCAACTACCTGGTCGACGACCGTTCCCGCGGGACAGTTGCCACTCCTATCGGCGTCTCCTGGTTGCCTAGGGAAGAAGCGAACGTGATGTCGTTTCGCAACGACGATAACAGTCACTTTGGGGTTGATCTTGAGTTCCGCGCAAGCAGCTATGAGAATAGGTAAGGGAAATTCAAATGCTGACGTCAATACACACTCTTCAATGCATCAAGTTCTTGAGAGGAAAGAGTTAGTATGGTACATAGTAAACCAGCAAAAAAGGCACCTCTGTCCAAGACTTGCTTAAATTGACCCTCCGATACACCATCTGATTAATAAGGTCAGGTGGATGCTAGAGGTCCTCAAGAAGCGAACCTCTGAAAAATATAAGACGGCTGGGGGCAATATCGCTCGTCTTCTTCTCGACCGCTTGCCTGTACCTCATGTACATGGTCAAAACATGCTAAAATGTAGCTTCAGTCACCGGTCACCAATCATGAAATTAAACAACCTTGGCCATCTCCTTCAAGTCCTGAATGATTTCTTCACGGGAACTCTGTACGCGGCTAGTCGCTACATACTTTGCCGAGTTTGAGTCTACATTTCCAACGAGTGCTGTGAATGAAGGACGGCCCTCTGAACCAGGTGCAGGATGAATGACGTCGGCACCTGATAAATGCGCAATGTGAACTCTCCCTTAACAAAGACTTGAGCGAAAGTGGCATTACCCATCACAATGGTCGGGTTGCGAGGATCCGTCAGTACGATGACAGACTGGGGATCCGGAATAGTGTTGATTCCTCCGAGTTTGACATTCATCCTTTTCGCACGTGAGATCTGCCAGTTACAGCGTTGAGATCGCACTCACTTCAAACAAACATTGGCGTAATATTGCGCCTTCGCACGGAAACATTTAGAGCTTTTTAAGCACTGGGTCGCCACCCCAACCTTTGGATCATTCAGTTTGACGGCAAAACAGGGAATATGATAGGACACGGACAGTAACATCACCAAAGCTAAATCACCATCAGTCAACAATGACGTAGGATGCAGAATGTTCAACATACTGTTTCACTGCCGTGTATATGTCATTCCCATTATCGGGGAGTACGACAACGATGAGGGTTGGACGTTGCTTCGTCTTCTGGAAACACTCATTTCCAGCCCCACGCAGTTGCTACAAAGCATTATTAGTCATCACGAGTATGGGACATGGAAAGACTCACCTCGGCTATACGGCCTTGGCCATTCTGCCAGGTAACCAACGGGTTATTGTCGTTGACTCTAATCCCTAGCAGCAATATCATTGTAGGGATCTCGAACTGACCAATGTCACTTACCAACGTCACTGCAGCTGCGTAGTAAACCGTCAATCATGTCTTGCGCCGCTTGCTGATTGAATCGCTGCTGGCGCTCATAAATAACAACCATCCAACGGTCAATGCTAGCCGGTCTGAAGAAACGTTTGTCAATCCTATGCGAGATGTCAGCTGTTGAGATATGGGGAATGAATGGTAGATCCAACGTACATATTCCAGGCGCCATTAGCGGGTGCCTGTTACATGATGTGAGTGTAAAAGATTAGCAACATTAAGGAACTTACGACGACTGGCTGTGGGCTATCTTGACCATATCTGAGTTTGGGAGGTGCCAAGACACGTGCTGGAACATTCAACGGGCCGGCAGTTTCATCTACAGTTATGCCAAACTGACGGATATATTCCGACTGGCCATATGCAAGAACCTGAAACACTATTCAATGGCGTGGGGCGACAGACGGAAAATGCTAAGCTACCGAAAGCCCGTTGACTATGCTTTGCAGACGGTCTTGAGGTCTCTTGGTCGCAAACTCGAGTACATCCTTCGTTTTCTCAGGAGGCACCTGCTTGCGCATAATCTGCCCGGGTGGGACTGTGCAAAGCTCGAGAGGTAATAAGGCGCCAGATCCGACCTGGACCCCTTAATTTAAAAAAATGCATCGAAAGGAAAGGAAACACGTACTTCAACACAGATATTGTCAGGGAATCGCAGAGGCCGATTCAACAAGTTCTGAAAATATCGCGCTACGGTCATAGTGGTACCGTCCCGCATGGTGAAACTTAGATCTGATGCGCCTGCGCTGCTAAGCTTCTTGACAACTCTGGGGGTTTTGCGGACACGCTCCCCCGAGTAAGTGGTCATAATCCGAACCCCAGTGATGAAGCGTTGTAGCCGAATCCGCTCTCGATCGGGCATTCCGCGGCGCGGGCTTAGAAGGTTGTGCTGACCAGGCCTGCCTAAGAAATCCAAGCAAAGATCCAGCAACGGGCCGGGCTTATACATGGTACCGGTTGAGATATCGACATTGATCAGCAATCGCCCAATGGCAGGCCTTACGGACTGGAAATACCCTCGCCAAAGGACCACGCCAAGGCCGATGTCCTTGGTCTCTCGGTCGGTAAAGAAAGATCGTACGTTGAAGGGGTACTTCATGGTCGGTTCCATACGTACGACCACATTCAGCGCCTAAAGCGGAATCAGTAACAGATATACCCTGTATGCGCACACCTACTGTCAAGGCCGTCAATACGTTGTTGTCATGAGACTGCTGGCCCTGTACAAAGCGGTGCAAGATTCTGGAGAGTAGATAAAAAGAGGATCAGCACGACGTCTGACAGGCAAACCTGAAAAGGGGAATTATTACTCTGGATTGATCGTCGCAACTTTAGTAAGCTTGATTTTATACACACGCGGTCCGCGCCCGCTCGTGTTCTCTCCGGGACTACCACGAGTAGTCTCATCAGACAGACTGACGTTGAACTTCAGGTTGTGGGAAGAGTTGGCCACGCAATTTCACGGTAAGAAAACAGCATATGTCACACACCTCTTGGCTTCCGTCAGGTCCAAGGGGTAATTCCCGTGGGGCAAACATATTTTTCCGGCCATCGTATGCGGCGGGAGGAGTGAAGACATCGGGAGCATCGATCTTTTGAAGATGATCGATCAGCTCCAAATTGAGTCTCGCGGGCAATGTTTTCTCGGAAGGGGATATGACTGAAGTTAGGCATCATCGACGATCAACACGAATGAAGATGAACCTGAGAGTGCCGAACTCACCAACTGATATTTCCCGCGTCGAAGAGGGAGGAAGGTGTCGCTGATCAGGAGAATCAACTGGACCATTGGAGAACGCGGGACGCACCATCATAGTGATGAATATTTCTCTCAGGCGACGCCATGGTAAAGAAGTTTGCTAAGACGTTGATCATTCGACCAGAAGTCCCGTAGCCCGATCGCCGTACCCCCACTGCTTGAACATGAGCACCTGGGAGTGCCCCGCTTGGGGGTGGTGCTGACGCGGAGGCCCTAGCTGCACCTGGTGCCCCCCCACGAGGACCACCACGCGCCCCGCCACCGCGAGCACCACGAGCACCACGAGCACCCCTTGCGCCAGGGTCACCTCTGGGCGGCATGTTATTTCAGAGGGAGGAAGGAAATCGATGAGAAGATGGACGTTCGGGTGAGAGTGCAAAAAAGGGGTGGTGGGTTGTTTTATATCCGCCTGAGACGTGAATTTGTGTGTGTTGTGTCTGTGATATTGTTATACTTGTTATCGATAAACAACAGCTATCTACGTCAAAACGGAACTGTGCTCAGGCCAGTTTCAACCAACTCATGATCGTCGAATGCGTAAAACCGCCAGCAACAAAGGGTTGTCCATGACTACCATGCGGGTCAAAACAGACACCTTTCCGAACACCGTGACTACGAAGATAATGTCTGATGCGCTGCGGAATGACTGAGACGACGCTCGAGCGAGTCGCCGTGACGAACACACCTCCGCATTCAGAATGACATCCTTACCCCCCAATACAACGAGCGTTTTTAGGGGGTCGCGAGCATTCGGGATCTCTTCAAACCACAAAGAGTTTGATGACCAGTCAAAATGGCGTTGAATCGTATTCGCGATGCCCAGTTCAGTTCCGACGAAGTACCGCATCAACAAGTCTAGACCCTGGACAGAGGATTAAACGACAGGTGGGACAAGTGTGGTGGCGACGATACCGTAGAACATGGTCTATACAAGAAATTGTAACACAGGTCTGCAGAAAAATTAGCTCCACATTGCGCTATAATCATCAACAACAGTCAACTTACCACCTTCCCAGCAACAAAATGTGACAGGGTCTATAAAGCACGAGCGCACAACCATCTCCGGGTGTGCCTTGAGGAACCATGCATGCAGAAAGGAACCACTTGCGGATGAATTTAAATGGGTCCTCTGGATTGATAGGAATAACACCTACTTGGAATGGCTAACCATGACAACACCCTGTCTATTCGGAGACGAGAAATTACGACTGGATGAGACCCAGCCCAACTCTCTCAGAAGACCGGATAAGCAAGCGGTCATTTCACGTCTATTCATCGGCTTCAAAAACTTGGAATGGAAAATGTCCTGACTGATATTGGGTTGCATGGGTATCATGATGGGCCGATCAGAAGAGATCTGGAGGAGATCGCATAAGAACAGTTTGTATTGCATGAGACCGATTCCAAGTCCATGAAAAACCACGATCGGGCGACATCCACAAACAGGATCCCAGCCTTCGGGTATACGAGTGCAATACCTGAACGGAGGACCAATGATAAAAAAAACGGGAGTTAGTCAATGTGACACTCACTCCAGGTCACCATAACAGCCAAATCGTACATTGTGCATCCGTTCTAACCACGTTCTGAACATCCGATTCGTTGCGAATACTAATGCATACCAAATCCAAGGCCTCGAGGTGACATTAAGCTTGTCGACTGTAAGCAAGATGGGTGATACACCGGAAGTGGGACCATCTGGGACGGCCATCCCCGCGCGATTTTCAATCTGTCTGACCGCACCGTCAAGAACCTCGCGATGACAATCGGGTAGTAAGTGGGAAGGGGGGAGGGGGCTGTTATAGAAGAGCCAATAAAGGTACGCATAAAAGTCTGGCTTCTTGATAGATGTCCACGTGGTTGTCCGGAACCTTGAGGGGAGATGGTTAACTGAATGACAGGCAGCGGACTCGTGTAAAAGAGTACCATATTCTCATGTATTCACGAAACTCTATAGCGCGAGGGTCGTCAGGCTGCAATGGAGCGAGATGTTCGGCAGGACTGCCTGGGCGTCCGACGTCGAGAGATTCTTCGTCGACTGTAAGGTCAGCGAGTCCGGTTCTCAAGACGCGCTGGAAACCAGCCTGAAGATCTGCAAGGTTGGTTGTGCTGCTCTGGGGCAGGCCGGAGACAGAACGGACGAGATGATAATGATAAACACTAAAGAGCACCTGGACAGACCAGTAAATTTGTCAAGGATAGTACAGAGAAAATGGGACGAACCTCGCAGAGGGCGATTGCAAAACAGAATTGGGCAAACCACCCATAAGACCATAATCTAGCAATACACAGCAGGGTATATATAACGAATGACCACGAGAAGGGTGTCACGAGCCAGATTGGGAGGACGGCACAGAGAAGGACGAGATAGAAGGAGAGTGTCCGTGGTGGGAAAGCGTAGGGTATCTTTGGGAGATTGATCAAGCCCATGTGGGTATACAAGAAAAGACGTGTCATCAATACCCGGTTCCGATTCCTTCCTTGGTCTTTTTTTCCTCGACCAAGTCATGCTCTACAACGCCCTCGCATCAGCGATGCGTCCAGCTCTGCGTGAGCGCAGCCTCGCCAGAAGGGCTGCGACAACCCTTTCTGCTGGCTTTCCAAGGGTTACACAGCGAGTAAGCCTCACGCCGAATGTCCGATGCATCACCTCACATCCCTAGTCCCCAACGAAATACGGTGGCGTTTACACTGTAAGTATCCAACACGCATGTACCCACTCGCTGTTTATCCCTCTCATCAGGTCACGCTTATCCCCGGTGACGGTATTGGCGCTGAAATCACCGACTCTGTCAAGGAGATTTTCGACTATGTTAACGCACCCATCGAATGGGAACAATACAATGTCTCTGGCATGTCCTCTGCAGGCGAGGACCTCTTCAAACAAGCCATGGAAAGTTTAAAACGCAACCGCGTCGGATTGAAGGGTAATTGCATCCATATCCCTCGCCTCCGACAGTCATGTTGACAGTCCACCGGTAGGCATTCTTTTTACTCCGATCTCACAGTCTGGTCACATTTCCTGGAACGTTGCCATGCGCCAACAACTTGACATTTATGCCTCTGTGGTGCTCTGCAAATCCTTGCCTGGATTTCCCACTCGTCATTCCAACGTCGATTTTGCCATCATACGTGAAAACACAGAGGGTGAATACTCGGGCTTGGAGCATCAGAGTTACCCTGGCGTCGTCGAAAGCTTAAAAGTCATGACGAGAGCCAAGGCAGAACGTATATCTCGCTTTGCTTTTGATTTTGCCCTCAAGAATGACCGCAAGGTGTGTTCACGATTTACCCTCCCACTCTCACATATAACACCCCATGAACTGCAGAAAGTCACCTGCATTCACAAGGCCAATATCATGAAGTTGGGCGACGGGCTTTTCTTGAACACCTTCCGTAAAGTAGCCGAAGAATACAAGTCTGCAGGTATCGAGGCGAACGACATGATAATTGACAACACGTATGTCTCTACACGCATGCTGCGTCAGGTACCTCTCTTATTTTTTCCTCCAGTTCCATGCAGCTCGTTGCGAAGCCAAGTCAATTCGATGTTATGGTGATGCCCAACTTGTATGGCGCAATTATCTCCAACATTGGGGCAGCCCTTGTCGGTGGACCCGGTATTGTTCCCGGTTGTAATGTCGGATCTGTAGGCCCCTCGCTTTCTTTTACGCGTGGATCATCGTTTAATAGGTCTCCAGGACTACGCCCTTTTCGAGCCTGGATGTAGACACGTAGCTTCTGACATCATGGGAACAAACCGTGCAAACCCAGCAGCCATGATTCTCAGTGCTACCATGATGCTCCGACATCTTGGGTAAGCGTGTCTCATTTATCTTCTAACTGTCTGATGGACTGCGCCATAGCTTGGATTCCATCGCCAACAATATTGCGGGTGCAACATTTGATGTCATCAATGCTGGCAAAGTTCGCACTGCAGACATGGGTGGTGAGTTGATCACCCTCTCGGCTCGACTTCTGCTCAACATTTCCAGGTGCTGCGACAACCTCGGAGTTCACCGCGGCTGTCATCAAAAAGTTATGATGGATTTGAGTTCCATTTCTTACAGGGATACCTAGATGGTGTTTTGACGTGTTGCATAGATGTAGATACTAGAGTCAAACCAGTACTTTCATTACGATCCATTAACATCATTCGAATCCATGTGACTCAGGGTGGTCGCCAAGTTTTTCTTCGCCCGGTACTAAGTGCTCTTCAAGGACGACATCATGGTCTTGCCAAGTTGTCGCCTGCGGCCTCTTCGAGAGGTGTTCTCCTGGCCGCTTGGTCGTCGCTCCGTTGAACGTCTGATGTGCGCGTATCTGACGTGTCTCCCATTCTTTTCTTCCTCAGGGACAATATACGCTCACATCGAACCTCGCCTCTCTTTCCCCATCCGTCCACAGTTGGCCTGAACTCGGCATAAAGGGAAAACCCGCTCTTGTTCAGCTCCTGGGGCGCATAACTCTCTGCCAAAAGGCGCAACGCACCCACTATATATGGGGTGGTCTGTCGAAAGGCACGGGAAATATACGAAAACGCGGTGCTTGGAATTGCAGGCGTACCGCTGACGAGTGCTCTCCATTTGGACGATTGGGTTTTGTAAAGCGGTCTGTCCCGGGATATGCCGTTAGCGAGAACGGCTGACAGTCGGGACGCACGTACATTCTGCATGGCGGTCGTGGCGAGGGAATGAGCCATGCACGCAGAAGTAAAGTACCACCGAAACTCACCGTCTGCCCATCAGGTCAATGTACGGCTGTTGTCCAACAGAGATAGAATTCGTCTCTTGCTTCCTGCTTTCGTCTATGATCCCGAGAGAGACACCCTTGGAGACTGCGTTCATCCCCGTGTAGACTGACCCTGAGTGATGGAAGAGCTATATAGTGTCAAACCCCATGGACAATGCGACCCACCAATGCTCAGGGCTTCCTCCCTTTCAAAACCAAGACGCTCCGCAACGATCGTTGCCCATGCAGTCATGAGAGGTGCGCGGTTGACCACCGTACTCTTCCCTTTCAAGACCTATATCATAGACGTTGTACTTGACACCGCTGAAGCATATCAGTGAACACAAGCACCAACCTCTTCGTCCAAGACGTAATTGAAATCCATGCTTCCATATGCCGACGCTTCGTCTG
Source organism: Boletus tylopilopsis (assembly GCA_038093875.1). Taxonomy (NCBI): domain Eukaryota; kingdom Fungi; phylum Basidiomycota; class Agaricomycetes; order Boletales; family Boletaceae; genus Boletus; species Boletus tylopilopsis. Next base: position 6,659 of record JBBPTB010000446.1, on the reverse strand, counting down.
GCGGTGCTTCTGGCAGGAATTCGTTCAGGTCGTCATCGCGTTTGCGTTTCTTTGGCGTGATCTGTGCGAGGCAAGCAATCTTGAGAGCGTGTGGGGTGTAGGGGAAGTGGACATACTAATGCTTGCACGGTACTGGGATAATCGCTGCCAGATGACCCTGTTGCCGGTTGCACGATGCTATTACCTTCTGAGTGTGGTTTTCGAGTTGATCGAGAGTAACCGGCCTTGCGAACGGCTGCGAGGACAAGCTTGCGAAGGTCTTTGTCCTTGACTCCAAGCACCTGCAACTTGGAGTCGTCGAGTTGGACTAGAAGAGCAGGTGTATTGTATTCCTTGAAGCTGCCGGTAGAGTGGGATGAGATGCAGGGTAGTTGAGCGACATCATGGGAGAGACAAACACTTTGCTAGCCACGGCCATCGCCTTTGGCACAGGGACATCGTTGCTCGTCAAAAGCTTAAGGAAGCCGGGTAGAGCGAACTTCTTGTCCATACCAGCTCATCATCCAAAGGGAATGCTCGACTCGGATAGATATTTATTGGCAATAACACGCATGTGACACATCTTAGTAGTTCACAACTAGCACTAGTACTCTTGACGGGAGAATATTTATATCGTCTTTAAGTTGGTATAGTGACGGTGGTTGCTCTCTACTTCAACTTTGCCTACTATCTTACAAGGCGGACAACTAACCTCACTTGTCCAGGCAGGTGGTCTCAACGATGATGCTTGTCACACGGTAAGGGTCTGATCCATAGAGAGTGAATCAAGAAGCACAAGCAGGGTGGAAAACAGAGGCGTACCAATGTTGGAAGCGGGACGGCGGTCTTCCATGTAGCCATACCCCTGAGCAGCCACATGCCTCGGAATACGGATAGAAGCACCACGATTAGCGACACCGGAACTGAAGGCGCCAATGTGACCAGTCTCGTGACGACCAGTGAGACGCATCTCGTTGTCTTCACCATATACGGCGATGTGCTCATCGTGACGCTTGGAAAGTTTCTCGATAGCCTGTTCGATGTGCTTCATCCCTCCTTGTTGGCGCATAGGGAGTGTGCTGTAGTTGGTGTGGCAACCTGCACCGTTCCAATCACCCTGAAGGGGCTTAGGGTGGAAGGAAACCTTGATGTTCCACTGCTCGGTGATACGAACCAAGAGGTAACGTGCCATCCACAGGTGGTCGCCCATGGCGATGCCTTCACAAGGACCAACCTGGAACTCCCACTGAGCGGGCATCACCTCCGCGTTGATCCCGCTGATATTCACGCCAGCGTAGAGGCAGGCACGGTAGTGAGCCTCGATGAGATCACGAGCAAAGACTTTTCCGGTGCCTAAGATAGACGATATAGAATGACCATATCGATGGAATGGGAGAGAGAATCACCTGCACCGCAGTAGTACGGACCCTGGGGACCAGGGAAACCACCCTTTGGCCAGCCGTAAGGAGTACTACCATCGGCATCGAAGAGAGTGTATTCCTGTTCGAGACCGAACCAGGGTTTGGCATCCTTTGCGAGCTCCATGACCTTTGCGGCATGGTGGCGGTAGTTTGTCCTGTTAGGGGTGCCGTCGTTGTTGTAGGTCTCCGCGAGGACAAGGATATTGTCTCCACCACGGAAGGGATCCCTGAAAATCGCAACTGGACGGAGATATACATCGGAGTCGTTCCCAGGAGCTTGGTTGGTGGAGGAGCCATCGAAGTCCCAGGTGCGGAGTTGCCCGATGTCGGTCACCTTCTTGGGAACGGTCTAGTGACAGATCTGAGTCAGTGAAGAGGTGATTTAAGAAGAGATGAAACCAACGGTGGTCTTGGAGCGGAGACCGCCATCACCATCGATCCAGACATCTGGAAGGATCTAAGCGAGGAAAAAGCAGCGGTAGGGTAGAAGGAACATACACTCTGCCTGTACCTTTTCACCCTGGGGGAGGGTGAGGTAAGGGCCGAGGAGATCGTTGCGATAAGATGGAGAGGATGACATCTGGGAGTGAAAGAGAGAGAGCACGGAGACAGTCCTGGGGCACGGCCGCCCTTTAAAGTGGTCAGTGGTCAGGGTTGACAGTTATTTGCGAGAGTTGTGATTGGTCGATAACAACGGAACATCGATCATAATCATAATCAGATGGGATGATCATCAAAAATCTGATAATCGAAAAATTATAATTATGTAAGTTTTTAATATTTCCCCGCCTTCGTCCTTCCCGTCCTCCGTCGCCGTCCGCCGATCTTGCTTGCAGGTCGTGCACGTCCCGTCTCTACTGTGCCACTTCCACCGGACTCACTCCCTTCGTCGTTCTCTTCCACCACTTCCTCGGCCGAACACTTTTTTGGCACAAAACCACTCACCAGGGACACAAACCATGTCCTCGATATGGCAGGGGGTATCGCCGATGACTCGTCAAGCACATGTACCTCTCCTCCGTCGCACTGACAACGTAGAACGTAGAACGTTGAACATTCATCAATATCTTCCCCTTTCGTATCGGCCGACTTACGAGATAAACTCCGTTGCTATCCACCACCATGTCAACCATCTTCCCTGGCACGACATTTCCCTCTTCGTCGAGCCGTGGTCCACCGCCCACGTTCACTTTGATCTGCGAAATGAATAGCGTGCCTTTTGAAATAACATCAATTCTTTAAGACAACCTACCTTCCGCCTTCCTTCCAATGGCACCATCTTTGGTCCCCATGCCGCTATCCTTGCCTCACGCATCGTCTGGCGTACCTTGTCAAGATCCCGTTTGTAGTTTACCATCTGGACGAGATACTGCAACCCGCTGGTCAAAAGCACCAAAAAGACCAACACTGTCTGCGCCCGTCTCCAGCTAGCCGTTCATCACAACAGACATTGCACTTACCACAAGCCCTGGGCGGAACCTTGAGTAGTAGTATCCAGTGCCTCTCCACTTCGGAACGCCAGTCTTGTAGAAAAAGTCATACCTGGCACCACGGATTAGCTAGGCTGCTATGCATCGGGTACGACCATACGAACCGCTTGCGACCCTCGGGATTTCTCAGTATATTGGCAATAATTCCAAGTCTTGCAAACCGTTCCTGAATACCTTTGACGCCAGGGTTCTTATCAGGACTACGACACAATTAGCTACTCTGTGAAATTCTTTGGTGAATAGATCTGACTGAAGCTGCATGCTTTTCTTCCGGTATGCTTTGTTGATCTCCGCAAGAGACGCCGTTGGAGAAACGTCCAGCCATGAGTAAAATGTTGTTCCTTTGCCTGTATATCATGACAGCCATATCACAACCTCGGGGTAGTCGTTGGCATCAATAGGACACACCTTCCGACGTTTCTAGGCCACTAACGATGTCAAAGATTTCATGGTCTTCCTTGGATTCATGTCTGAATATTAGCGACTGTTCGACAGGCACTTGTCAGCTCACTTTCGACCACCTGACAGGGCCATTCATTGGTTAAGCGGTCAAATGTGTGAAGACACGACTCACGCAAACACCAATGTCGCCAGCGCCGCAAGAACAGCGAAAGAGAGGAAAAACCTCATGCTGTCGTTTGAAACAGCAACAAAAGTTTTGAGCGTGTGACATGTGACATCACATAATATCGCTTGCTTTGTCTACCATGCCACTTCGTAAGAAATGTCCGATATGTGGGTCCCGACAATGGCGGAAGAATGCCGTCGGCCTGGTCACCTGCAGTGATGGTCACGTTCTCCAGGTGAGTGCTTTTGAGTCTAATTATCATTGGCCCTTTGACGGAACACTAGCACTACGTCAACGAATCCGAAGAAGCAGACGACATTGTCACCCATATGATGAATAAACGCACTCTCAAATTTCATCAAAAGAAGAAGGAAAGGACGAGTAGAACGGACCCGAGACGTACGTGACTCTCTATCATTCGGGTGCGATGTTGATTACTTGCATCTAGTCTATCACGGTGACAGAGCCCGTTTTCACTATTATCAGTGCCTCCAACTCCTCTTTCGAGAACAAGTAGCGGCGTTGATAGCACTCTGGAATCTTCCTCTCGAGTTCGAGGTGTGTCCGCCCTTGGACTAGTGGTTACTCTGAGAATGTTTATCGTCTCAGACAATCTGCAGAGACTTGTGGACGTTCTATCTCGACCTCCTTCCGAGTCCACTGCCTGCAGAACCTCATCATTTCACTCGAGAGCGAGAAAGTCAATTTGAACACGGGAAGAACAGAAATAGGGACCATCGCCAATTGAAATCTGAGACTGGGAAGGATCCTGACAGTCTGGAGAGTGCCGCTGTGGTACCTGACGGCACACACTCTTCAACCGAAGATGACATGTTGGCACAGGAAATCACAGTGCTCTTGGAAGAGAACTCAGAGATTGGTTCGTCAGACGAAGAATCTTCCTGTGATGAACCTCGTGCGAGGAACAACATACATACTTCATCCAAAAAATCTTTTGTAACCCGAACAGAACGACCTGAGAACACGATCGCAATGCTTGTTCTTGCCTGCTGGACAATTCGGCTCCCAGTCGTTTACATGGACTTCATCAGGCAAGTCACGTTGAAACCTCTCCTTTATTATCGTGTACGAGTGTTGATCCTTACTTACAGTACCATTGAATCACACTCGCTTCCATACCTCGACCATGTTCGCTCCTTCCCATCGTCCATTACATGCCACCTCACAAAACATGCCGTTCAGGCATTGTCACCTCATGTAAGACTTTACGTCCATCAATCACCCAACGCTAATTGAGGCGATGTGTAGTACGCGCCAAAAGTTTTGTCATTGCATCGCCTCGTATCTCATCTCGCCACCCGAATGTATGAAACTTTTGACGTCGTCATCCCGGAACTCAACACCGCCCCTGTCCTGTGGCGCGTAGTGCAGGAATGCTTTTGTGGAACTCGTACGCCTACTCGTTTCTACAGGTGGTCAACCTCAGGACTTTTTTTTTTTGGCTAGCCGTGCTGTATGTCCTAACAAAGAGGGTCGCAAGTAAGCTTTCTGTAGGATTATCTCTCCAAGATTCGTCAGCCCAAGCGCTGTCTGGCATTGCGGATGGCCAGAAGTATGACAATGTTCCCCCTGAGGTTTCCCTGATCGCTATTGTCGTCGTGGCGCTGAAACTCGTGTACGGCCTGGATGGGAAGCAGAGGCAGGGTCCATGCATGCGAGTCACTGCCTCACGGACTGATGTTGTTCCAGGTTTCCCAGCAACCCAAATGACGCCGCGTGCGCACTTCCAACCGTGACAGAAATGCTGGCAGCCATGAAGAGGTCCAATCACGTGGATAGTCAAGACAAGAGACATCGCTTTGGGTCTCGAGTGGCTCTGTTTGTCATGACACCTATTGTGTGCATGGTGATATTAATCTCGGCAGTACAGGTCTGTGTGCGATCTAGATGACGTGGCACTGGATGAATATCTTGAGTTTTGCCAAAATATATTAGCGGATCCGGAAATGGATGGTGGGTGGTCTCACGCAGTCGGGAGGAACGTGACGCCGAATGCACATGGGCACACAGGACACCGTGTCGTTGACAATTATTTTCCACTAGCAAATGAGACAACAGATCAGATACAGGGGGAGTGGGCAGGGCTGAGAGGGCGAGGGTTTTCACCTGCGGAAAGGGTCGATGGGGAGACGGGCGTACTTGAACCGGGTGAAAAGTACACGATCTACGATGCGAGGGACGTGTTGGGAAATCTTTCGGATGATCTAAAAATGATCGTCGAAAGGTGCGCGCGATGGGCGGGGACGGATTGTGATTTTGTGTGTGTGGTGGTAGAGCGGTACGAACGACGGCTGGTGCGGTGGCATGACCAGCGACAGGGGCAGAAAGGGGAGGAAGATGATCTCGAGGATGGAGATTAAGGGCGGCCGAGGAGGGGGGGGGGTGACTGGGGGTGCGGATGGGTTCACTCACACATTGCGGGTGGACAAGTCCGAAGTTATGTTTCGGTTCACAGTGGAAAAGAGGCTGATGAAAGCCTCCTGAATCATCACACGCCATCGCTGCGAGTCAAGACTTGGCTACAATCGTCCTCGTCCTCGTTCTCGTCATTGTCGTCCTCGCCGGCTATCTCGGTAGGGAACTGCCGTACCGCACCATCAGTCCTGTTCGGACTCATGTCAGTCCCATTTGTAATGCACTAAACGCCTTCTGCCGAGTCCACATCGCTCCTCTCCTCTCCACCACCACTAGATGCGCAGACTGGCTTCCGTCCTCGTCGCCTCCTCCAGGCGCACAGACAAGTCCGATGCGCCAACAGCCACCGACGACGCTGGTCGGTCCCGGCTCTCCCAAAAGAAACCCAGGATCTTTCACTCTCTCTCGAGAAAACACCTCTCTTCGATAGATTCACCATCCCTCCCCCCTCTCGTCGCTAGCGACCTTGCAATTTCCTCCTCCTCTTCATCCAGTGGTTCAACTACCCTTCGCACCCCCGACGACGACGGCCTCCCACGCACTCCGAGCAAGAAGGGCAGTTGGAAGACTTGGTTAGGGGGAAGGAACGCACCAGTCAGCGATCATCCCCAGGGGCATCATTCCCCCACTTGGCAATCACAAAACGTTCGCCTCCCTTCAAAGTCCGGTTCCAACGAAACGGACGATGTTTCCTTCCAGTCTGATGATCTCAACGCCATTCACTTACCATCCCGTGCGACTCAACCAATGGCTACCCAGCCTATT
>JBBPTB010000445.1:0-20469 GCA_038093875.1 Boletus tylopilopsis | reverse complement strand
CTCAAGACTCTCCCTGTCTCGGATGAGCTGGTTCGCTGTCGTCACGTTGTGACAGAACCCTTTCTTTTTTTCATTTTATTTTATTTTTCCTTTTATAGACATGTCGGATTAATGTTCTCCTTTTCTTTCCTTTTTTATAAACGCCAGCCAGTACCGACGTTTGTTGTTGCTGTGCTCTTATATTCATTTCAAGTAGTACTTTCCTTCTCTTCCTCGTCGAGTCTTCGTTTCAGAGGACTTGTTATTCCTCGTTGTTACTCGCGACGTCGACCCTCATTTGTCTTTCCCTTCCATATTCCCTCCTTGTACTCACGACCCTCCACGCTGACCACGATTCATTCATCTAGTTTCTCGTGTACGCCACACTCAATCCCGCGTACCACCCTCCCCTTCCGACGACGTTCACGAAAGTGCACCCGTCGTCATTTGCATGAATACCGTCTCGTCCCCAGTGAGTACAACACCGTACTCCTGCTTAATGTTCCATTACCTGGTGTCTGCCTCCCGCGAATCCAACATCACGTTGCGCACCATATTTAAATCTTATAACCTGTTCATTGAAGGGGGCGAGGATTTTTGTTGCGACTCGTGCCCTCCCTGTCATTTAAGACGTCCCACCTTGCCACACTCAGGCACTTTACGTGTCAATGACTTCTTCTTTCCAACCCATTCTAACGGTGTAGTCCTCTCAGCTCGACATACACCAGTTTCATTAACCCAGACATGAAAGACATTTCGATCTCTTCCTATCGGAGTTCTCGAAAAGTCGCATACCCTAAGAAGCGACCATCTCCCACGGGTATCTTCAAAATCCACAAGACTCCAGGAGGTCGCCTTGCTCCGGGTCATAAATCTCCCTACTCTGCAAGGGCTACTTTACTTCAGCAGCGTCAACGTGACGCGCAAATTGCTGCTCTTCGGCGACAAGGAGTGCTCTTGGAGGAAGAGTACCGCGACGATATTCGGTACTACATGCACGAAATGGAGGTGAGGTGTCCCCAGATCCATCAACATTTCAGTGTTGACCTTCGCAGAGATACACCATGTCGTCTGCGCAATCCATGGATCAGCAACCTGAAATACGGTGGCATATGCGTCCTTGTCTGGTGGACTTTCTTGTCGAGATCCACTTTGCGTTTCGCCTTCGCCCGGAAACTCTCTACCTCACCCTCAATATAGTGGACCGTTATGTCTCTCGCCGCATCGTGTATATCAAACATTATCAGCTCGTCGGATGTGCAGCATTATGGATCGCCGCCAAGTTCGAAGATGCAAAGGATCGCGTGCCTACGGTCCAGGAACTCGCACAGATTTGTCGGGAAACTTATGATGAATCAGCGTTCATTCAAATGGAAGGCCATGTACTTGCGACGATTCAGTGGACTCTTGGTCACCCGACTGCAGAGGCTTGGCTTCGTCTTATGTGTTGCGATCCATTCATGGAGGAAGAGAGGATCCAGCATGTTGCACGTTTCCTCATGGAGATCACACTTTTCTATCGTGAATTCATCAAATATCCCCCTTCATCGATAGCATTGGGCGCTCTGACACTTGCGCGATTCCTTTGCGGCAAACCTCGGCGTCTTTTTGAAGAGACAGAGCAATGCCAGGAAATCGTCGAGCTCTTGGATAATCGACTCGCCAAGCGTGTCAATGATCTTTCCGAAACGCTGGTGAAGAAATACTCATATGCCTTTTACTCCAAGGCTGCAACTTTCGTTGTCCAGTACTATCTTCAGGGAGGCCGTTATGATCGACAGCAAATGGTCCCTTTCCCCACAACTCCAAAGCGTCCCGCCTTGCAGTCTGGAACGAGTACACCAATGAGTGCCACCACAACTATATCTGACATCTCCGATGACTTCCCTTTGACACCCACGAGTCCACCGTCGTTCTCCTCGGATCCGTTTTCAAGTTCGTTCTTGTCTGAAGATGACAAGGAGAACCTCCCTGCCACGTTCGAGCTCTCGGTCAACAAGCAACGTATTGAAGCACCTCCAGAGCACTACCTTCCCCACGAGTTTGTCACTTATAGTCGCCCTGCACTCCACAATCTCAATGGCTCACCGCGCGTGGCCGCCGTCGCATAGCGCCCCATTCTTCAGTCTCAAAAGTGTAACACTACCTCCACGCCCAGCCACTTGTGCACTGTTTTCACCATCCATCATCCATGCATTACCTTTCCTTTGCAATATCCATCCTTCCGTACCTCATCCGTCACGCTCATCGACAAGCTATCCTCCGGGAGGACGGTGGTCAAGCCAACGCGTCTAGCTGTGCCAAACCACATGACGCACAAGAGTCCCATCAGCAACTTCCTTCGCGTTCCTCTGCGAACTGTCACTTTCACGTTGTGTTGACATTCCCAAACAATGTGCAATCATTCCCACTCATTCCGATGCCTGTTACTCTATGCATACATCATCCATCGCTCGCTTTCCTTTAAAAATCACTCGCAACATTCTCCACGTGACGAGGTCGACAGCTTCCCCAACTGTCAACCGCATTCGTTCTTATATTATTCTTCACTTTATCTCCCGTTCACAATATACTCCTTGTCGGCCGTTTGGCTCGTCACGTGTGGTTTTTTTGCGTCGGTTTGTCTTCCGCCCTTGGCCAACCGTACAACTTTCCCTGTGCCTACTTTAATTTAGCTTTCCGCGCACTTGTCACACATTCCATCTCGTCAATGTTGCAGCATCCCCGCATCTCCTACCCAATTGAACAATGTTTTTACAATACCGTACTGCAATCTCCAGGGCTTACTACAAGTTTCGTGTGTCTTGGCAACGCCAAATTTAAATCCGGTTGTTCGGGACCGTTTCCTGATCCGACCGAAAGCGTGAGTGCCCGTGCCAATACACAGCATCAGAAAGACGAGGCATGCCGGATGAAGGCGCATTCAGGTCCATCATTGTAATGGAAGCTGGTCAAGGACCTGTTGTTCCATACGCTGAAGTGCGTACAGCCAATTGATTTTGAGCTTAGAAGGGGCAATGCAGTAGGAACATTGCACGAGCAAGCACTCTGAGAGTCTGAGAATGTCAATTATGAGTGTCGTCGCACCCATAAATATTATTACTCATCCTCGCAGGACAATGTCGCTCCTATTGCAGAATCCATACACCTTCACTCTTTCTTATACCGACAGGCCTCATCTCATCTAGACTGATTCGTCCAGCATTGAGAATCGCTGTTGTGAGTACAGTGTTTGCAATAGTTGCTAATCCGGTTGCATCGAAGTCACTTGGTCTCGCCAGGCCGGCGTTCACTTCACGTGCGGCGTCGACAAACTTCTCGATGGATATATACCCGTACCCTCGTTGCCCGTCAAAGTGACCTGTTTCAGACGGGGAGTACTTCATACTAACCACATGCGCTTCAGTAAGCCACCCGGAAAAATCCTGGCGGACTCACTAGAATGGATTATACCATGTCTTCCCCGTCTCGTCCATAGTGACATCATAGCCACGGTGAGCCTGATCGACACTGATATCCCCCTGAAACGCAGGATAATAAATGGATTGAATCATTGCGGAGCATTGTCGTATCCACCTTTTCTCCCATGTAGTACCAGTGTTGGGCTGAATGAACCCCAGGTTTCAGAGGTGCAGTCCAAGATGCGGTGTATACTGCTGTCCCTTTGTGTTTTTGGCTCGTGATAGATTCCCAGTCTACAAGGAGCGTTATAGTGTCTTCTGTCTGTGGTGCACAGTTATAAGGTCTGCTTGTAGCTATACCGGTAGCAGCGCTCGCAACGACGCGGGTCGGTACGGCTTTATCCTGGAGGATCCAACAGCAGACATCGATGTGATGCGAAGAAAGGTAGTAGCTAGAAAGAGGTCAGGTCAGCAACATTGGTTCTCCTGAGTAATACCCACTGACCTGATATCCGAATCTTTGCCAGCCCATGCTTTGAACGTCTCCAGTTGACTCTTTGGCTGGCTCATCCATGCACTGAAAAAGTTGAATTCTCCGAGCGTTTGTGCCCTCGCTTTCGCATCACTGTAAACGGGATCGAAACGTTTGTGGTGCTCAACGAAGCATACAACGTTGTTCTTCCGAGCGGCCGTGATAAGCTCGTTGTGGTGAGCTAGAAGCTGAGTTACCGGTTTGGTAACGAGGATGTGAATACCACGTTCGATTGCATATAGACTGATGGGGTAATGGGTATCTGTGGAGTTAAAGGCGTGGTGGTCGAGGTCTCCGTGTAGTTTCGGGTAAGACTAACTGTCTGGAGTAAATATCACTACAGCATCACCGGGAGACATCCCGTCAATTGCCTGCTTGTCTGGCGTAGACTAAGAGTCGCATGACGTGATCACATGAGTACATGAGTAGGCTACTGACACGCTTCTGGATCGAGCTGGTCCGATTGTGTTGCTGACACTTACGAAGTGTCCATATCCTTCCTTGTAGACATTGCCTATATTCTCCTGGAGATGTTTCCGGATCAGCGGAAATTTGGATTCACTAACCAGCCATTCCGAGTTATCAACCTAGCGGGGTGGTTATGTGGGCTATCTGGTAAGCGGTTTAACCGGATCTTGCCTACCTCTCCGAGTCTCCGAAGATCGAAGTGTGTCAGGCCAACCACCTGAAATGCATCACGACCAAGCAAGAAGCTACATGATTGGTTTGACTAACGCCGATCTAGAGATCCGGGAGACATATGAGGGACAGTGTGCCTTCGTAGCTGGGGGCAGCTCACCTTCTTGTCGGATTTGGAGGCTCCTTGATTTGTCCATCTGGTATACTCACCCTAGATCACATTCTCGATCAGTAGCCAAAGGTTTACGGCATGGCAACGTACCGTGCCACCTGAGGAAGATATGGTTCGGTTGGGGTTACTTAACGACGAATCGATGTTGACGATCACTTACACATCAAAACGTTCAGCTTGTTGAGGTGTGCCATGTCTGGCAAGGGGGAAGAAAGTATGAATTATTTCAGACGGATCAGTCGTTGAAATAGATTACTTACTAGCGGTGGCAAATTCGGACCGCTGAAGGTGTCGACACCGGCCCGCCGCTGACTAGGACTACTCACATGTTGGCGGTCAATCATGTAGAGGACACGACTGATCATGGTACCTGGTAGACCATGCTGTATTGCGGTGATCCGGCTGGCAATACATCGCCACCGACACGCGTTTCTGGTTTGTGATGTCACCCTGAATTGGTTTGCGGGCGAGTCAGAGAGCCAAAGCCAGCCGACCGTGTTCACCCGCAGTTCTGGCCCAGCGACCGCCGGACCTTCTGCGTAGCACCCAGAATCCATCTTTCTCCCCCCCTAGTAGTACCTGGCCACAAACTAGCATCGCTACCTCGTTCGGGTGCACAAGTTCACCTTTACACATCGATTGGCGTGTCCTGCACGTTTTCTCGTAAGTTTCATTCTCGCCTCTTTCCACTTTTGATTCAGCCTTGGCCACCCGTTTACCTGACGTTTACCATCCCGCTCAGGCTTTCGGTAGGGATATACGTCCTCGTCGTCTCGCCATTGTCGTTCTCACCCAATCCTGGCCGACCATCGCTCACATGCAGCCAGTCTCAACCTTGACGGATTCAGGTTTCGTCCCTAGGAAAGAATTTATTCGCGACCAGCGGGCGACTTCAGATTTCTCCTTACTAGCCATTTCCGGTTCAAGCTTCATTAGGCTTTACTCTTTCTCGCTCGAGGTCATCGCCGACCTACGCCGCCTCTTTGATCACTTTTACCTCAATGCTGCTTGCCGCGAGGACACGACCCAGAAGCTGTGCGAGTTCCAACTCCACGGTAAACCTTGGGCTTCCCCGAAGAGCGCACGTACGGAGCGCATCCTCCTCGACGTTCTTGCCGTTATTTATAGGCATAGTTATACCATCCTCTCTACCATCGACTACGGTCGCGAACGCGACGATCGTCTGGCGATCTCTTTCTCTCGCTTCTCTACTCCGCCCTTGTCAATTCCCCCCCATTCCCCAATCCCTGCTGGTTCTGGGAGCAATCTCTCTCATGGCACTGGTGGTAAGCACGAGAGAAAGACACCTTTTGCGATATCTTTCATCTCTAGTACCGTTATGCGCGTCATATATCCTCCTTTGAATTCTACTCCAGCCATTCTGCAGGCAGTTCGTGGCTCTTGGCCAAGAGGGGTTGTGTCAGAGAAAAAGGTTGGGGATGCGGCATACGAGTTCAAGCTAAAGGGATACAGCTGTGTGTATACATCATATTCGTCATGTGCCTGTCACCGACTCAGTCCCGTCAGGGTTCAACGAGGACACATTTGCAACCGATTCGCTCCATCAAATCCTTTCTCTCTTGACTTCTCTCGATGGTCACGCCTGCACAATGGTTGCATCTCTTTCTATATGCAGTCGCTCACGAGTGAAGGATTTATGGATTTTCATCGGACCAGGGTCTCCCGACCCATGTGATCAAAACTGGCCAGACTCACCGATTAGCCAGTCTGGGTCCATGTTGGATGTTCGACGATCTAACAGAGCATCTACACCTGAACCCGGGCACAATTCCGATCCGGGAGTCATCCCAGCATCGCTACACAGACGAGTAGCAACCGCCCCTCAGCATCTGTTGCCTCCCTCATACGGTAGCTCATCCGCCCCTCATCATATTCGAGCAACCACTGAGGTCAATGGCTTTCCAACAACATTTCCCACCCCGTCACCCCTTTCATCACCACAAGCAGTTCCTGGCGTTGGCATGCGTAAACCCGCTCCGAGGGCTCAAGTACCAGTCTCCGTGGACTTTGACGCGCACGACGACGACGAACATGGCCGTTATCGTACCTCTCTGCCTAGTGCGGTGCCAAGTAGCTGCGAAAACATGACTGGAATCGGGACGCTCAACCGGGGACGATTTATCTCTACAGGCATCTATCCCTCGGGCCACAGAGAGCAGTCGGGGGCTAAATGCGATGACGAAGTGACCATTCGCTCACCTCCAGAACGGCACACGAACGGGTCGAGATCACCATCTCCACATCGTCGAGTCGGCGCCATGCGGCCAGTGTCATCGCGTTCAAAAACCCCACCACTGCTCACTTCACATCCTCGCGATCCTCGCACTCCTTCACCGCCGCCAAATGGGTCCCTGGTGGTACCTCGGGCACAAGACACGGCATTGGGAGAGAACTCGACACTTCTCAGCCCGGGAATGTTTCGGATACGGGACTCGGCATTCTCTTCGAATTCAGTGGACACCACGGGATCTTGCGATGTTCCCCTTAGATGGACGGGATTGGGTAAGCCAGAGGGTATTGAGAATATCGAGGAGGAACAAGAGTTATTTACTGAGGACCCCAGACCTCATCCTGCGGTGCATGCACCGGCGCTACCTGGAAGCTGGTCGACGACGGAGGAGGAATCATCCGCAGCCAATGATTCTTCAAAGACGGACGAGGCTACTGTTCGCCCTGAACATGGCAGGCATCCTGACAGGTCTCTTCACGATGTCGATGTGCGGGTTGCTTCACCTGAGCTTGTGCGTGACGAGGCTGTGCGCAAGAGCGAGGCTGGGATGATAGGGATGATAGCACCCCGATCGCAGCCCCCGCCTATACCCATCCCGCCGGGGGATGGCTTTGGGAAGGTAAAGGGTAGCTCTAGCCCACCAGCTTCGCCAACGAAAACTGGGAGTCGAAGTGGGAGTGGCAACGGCTGGGTTCTAGTCAATGTGGAAGGCAAAGACCACGCTAATGGACATTCACCCTCTCCCCTTACGAGTCCTACCATAGCGAACCAGGATCGCGCTCGCAAGGTATCGCATGTAAATGAGAAGCCTCCTGTGTCCAAAGGCATCGTCGTTATTGACGCCAAGGATGGCAAGAATGCAAGGATGCGCGGTGGTGGGTCAGGTCTACGCCGCCTCCTATCGCTTTCGCGACCAGGTAGAGGTGCGGAGGAGTTGGTACATGATCCACGTGTCACCCCTGCTCGATCTCACGAACTTGCGGAAAACGGCACGAGTCAAGGCAAAGAGCTGGTCCGCTCAGGGCGTTTCCGGAATAAACTCACTCGTCTAGGCGCTTCTGAATCTTCGTCGAAACCACTTGACAATGGCAGAGTACGCGTGAATCTTAATTAATGTTGTCGCTCATTGGATTTCTGTTTCGTTCTTTCCCTTTTTGTTTTGGTTTCAATCATCTTCTCTTTATCCGCACTGTAAACCACGGCTCGATCTGCAATGCATGCTATCATTCGTTCACTCTTCTCCCTTCTCTACCAAGTGCTTGCTTGTCTTGGAATGATGTATAATTTTCGGCGGCACCACTGACATCCCTTGAAAGTAGTACTTATGTACGATCACTCGGAGTCCATCTCAACGTAACCTCAATCTAAGTCAACCCAAGTCATCGAAGATGGTACTCTAGTATGCCAATATTAGCAAGGTGGCATCGAACAGGAAATTACGGAATGGAGCTGGCGCTAGATAATATTTACTGTATCTTTAATCGAGAATAAGTGATCTGGCTGTAACGCGTTTTACCACGTGATCTCTGATTCGTCACGTGGATAGACTCGGTTTCCCCTCGATGGTTCTTTGTCGCTCGGCAAGACACGCGTTCAGCGCTGGACACCTAGGGTACAAACACGCGCAAGGTTTGAAATGATTGGAAAGTACAAACTCCCAAGCTGGACAGAACCATCGGAAGTGATGGGGGAGGTTGGAGACGCGGAGGGGTCTTATGTGCCTTCAGTGCGCAGCTAGCGAGGTTATCTCGCCCAAATCTCGCGGGCTGCCTGGTGTGGGCGATGTCGTACCCGACGACAACCAAGCGTTTGCGGTGGATTCGTGTCGCATGCTCGCCGTGCAAACTCTGTGGGTGGGAGTCGAAAGGTGACGAGACACGGCTAGAGTACTTTGGAGAGCTGGAACGGACGCGTGTTATTGATCTAAATGACGGACGTTCACCGGAGAGAGAGGATAAAATGTGGACTACATAGGAGGTTTCTGACCCTTGTGTGTGCAGAGACGGGTTACAAAAATGCACAGGGACCGCCGTAGCGGCTACATGCCAACGTTTCCTCCCTAATAGCCACTCACGGCCATTCCCTCTCTTTCCCGCATTCTCCCATTTTCTTTTCCCTTCTCCCCATCCTACGATGCCAACATGCAGGCGCAAACGTGTAGTGCTCACAGAACCATCCCAAGCTCTCCTCCAGGCTGCACAGTCTAACCCTGACAAGGAAGTATATTATCTCCATCAAACCGGCGAGATATTTGAGACCTACGAGTGCGTAAAGCCGGCTCCCCCTCTTCGTCCCTTTCCCGACAGCCCTACCTGCCCCCCAAGGTCCTATGCGGCGAGAATGTCCTTCTACAGGCTCAAACAGTTCCAGTGCGAGGTCACAGGCAAGAGTGGCCTTGACTACTTCCAGGCGCTCGAGAGTGAACAACAAGAGGCCCAGACAATGCATTCCAGGTTCCCGGAACCACTGAAAGCTGCCGTTCTCAAGGCGGTTCAATGGCGTATGTGTCCCCCTCTGCCCGCCTCCTGTCATTTTAATTGACTGCATTTCGGATATGAACGCAGAGGTCGTTGGTCGTTTAGACCATCTAGTCGAGGCCGTATTTGAACGATTCAAGGACCGGTACTTCGCGGATGAAAGTAAGTCTTCCCCTTACAAGGTCTCGTCAATGCCCATCACCTTTTTCAATCTCTTCAGAGGTCTTCGTCGACATACAGGGGGACAAGTGAGTCCCTCTTCTGATCAAGGTTCATTTTTTTCTCATGTCCTCTAGGTTCTATGCCAAGGTTCTTCGAGTTTATCTACCAAGGCCATCCTCTGAGGTCGCGGAGGTTTTGTCGCCAAACCAAGCTTCCTCATCGACTTCTCCTGTTCAAACTCCCCCCGCGGACACTACAAACGACGTACAAATACATAAGGTTGGAGGTGACCTCAAGATACCCGCCAAAGAAGCACAGTCCAAGGATGATCCGCTCCAGTATATTTATCAAGTTCAAATTTTGGAGGAGACCCATGATAGAAGTCACGAAAAGGGAAAAGCAGTTCAAAAGGACAAGGGACAGTGGACTGGTAGATTGCTGGATATTCGGTGTAACACAATGAGGTATGTCGACATCATGTAATTGGAATGTATGGCCTAACCAACCCTCCTCCAATAGTCGTGACCGTCTGGCTTTCTCCAAGTCAATTCTCCGCAGGTTCATCCGTGATTGTGTTGACCGTGACGCAGCTGTGGCTTCGCCGTGGACTGTGAAAGAAGCAATTGCCAAACACTATGGCGTAGATTCGATTATGCCAGAGGAAACCCGGAGAGGTGTTGAAAACATTAAAAAAGGTGAGATCGACAAGCGGAAAAAGATCTGGGAGGATAAGGAAGGACCTCCTTCGAAGAAACAAAAAAAGTTGACGGCAGCTCAAGAAGATAGGGGTAAGTTGATGTTGTCCTCCCGTCGTATTCTGATCGGACCTTAGTGAGAGCCCTTGCGACTGTTGCAGAAAAGCGGGAGCGGGAAGCGCGTGAGAAGGTAGAGAGGCAACAAAAAGCCAAAGAAGAGGCTGAACGGCTTGCGGCAGAAAGAAAGAAGAAGAAACCAGTACGCTACCCGACCGAGGATTTGGATGTTCGCGTCTCGGACAAGGAGAAGAAAGCGGGCATCAAGGTTAAGAAACCGATTCCTAGTCGAGTGCACTTGCCATTTGGCGAAGACCAGACTACCTTCGAGTCTTTTCTCATGGCATGGAATTTCTTGGTTGTGTACGGGTGAGTTCACGTTGAGTTCTAGCAAAACTTCCGTGTTGACCACACTTTGTAGCCAACCGTTACACATTTCGCCCTTTACAATGGATGACTTTGAGCACGCACTTCGACATTCCGTTCTCGAACCCGCATGCCCTTTGCTCTGTGAGATACACGCCACTCTCATTTATAACCTGCGCACTGTACCATTTAATCGGCATAGCGCGGTACTTTCCTTATTACGTGCCAAGGAACAACTGGCGGGGGAGCACAAGATCTTGGGCATTACAATCAACCAACTAGCCGGTGCGATGGCTGATGTAGGAAACAATTGGGAACGTGTCCCACTTCGTGTTCAGGATGCGAGAGCAGGCTGGGAAGATGCCTTGGTTGGGTGTCTGAAAGATGTAAGTGCTACAAAAATCTCACACTTTTGGTCATTAAAGAACTCCTCCAGCACGCGACATTGGAAAACTTCCCACGTCTACGGGAGGTACTGACAAGATTACTCTTTGCGCCTGAGCCGAATGTAGAATCCTCGCCCTGTTCAACCGGCTCACGGGATTTCACACCTGTTTCTTATCCGTTGCTGTCATCACCCGGGGACCGCTATCACACTCTTCCACCTCCTGATCGCATCGCTATCTTGGCCTTTTTATGCAACCTTTCCGTGTCTAGCAAGGCAATCCACACCCATATGGAGGGATGCGAGGAATCTTTGACCGCGTTGCGGAAAGAAAAAATTGAAATCAATCGATTGAAAAAGCAGTAGTAAGTACGACCAGAAGATATTCGTGCTCAAAAATAATGATCATCGATAGCACTGAGGAGATGAATGCTCTTGTGGGGGACGTCGGGCCGAAGAAAGAGGTGACCCCTGTTGGGGCAGAAGAAGATACTGCTATGCATGACTCCAGCGATTTATCAGATGCACCGTCAGAGGAAGGTTCGGAATCCACTTCGGCGAACGGTGGTCGACAGAAAATCACACCACGCCAGAAAGATCTCCGCCAGAGAGCTCATGCTCAGGCACACGCAAAGCAAAGAGAACTTGCTCGCGCGAAAGTTGCCGCAGAGAAGCAAGCGCAAGCAGAACACCGCCGTCTTGATGAAGAAGTGAACAAGCTTGAGCGCCGACTGGAGAGTATCGAGCGAGAGTTCCGGAAACTACTTGGAGCCATCAGAGCCAAGCCGTTGGGCAAGGATCGGTTTCACAATCGAGTATGGTGGTTTGATGGTATGGGTTCCATGTCTCTGTTGGGCAGCGGAGGCGTCGTCCAGTATGGTACTGGTCGTATATTTATTCAAGGACCCACGGAAATGGAACTGGAATTAATGTCGAGAAGAGAAGAAGATGACGTTGATTCCAGGAGACAGGAGGAAGAGGGGGAAGGTCTCTTGGGTCCCGGAGAGTGGGCAGTATACACAGAACCCGAGGAGGTGGGAAAGTTTTCGTGATTGGTCCATCATGTAGCTAACCACAGAGCCATAGGTGGACGAGTTTGTGGCGTGGCTTAACTCGAAGGGCGTCCGAGAACTAGCGCTCAAGAATGTGTTTACCAAATGGTGGAATCATATCGCACCAGGGATGCGTAAACGTCTCTCGGTTCGTCATTTGCTAATGGCAAAGGATCAGCGGATTAACTTCGATATAGGATCTGAACGTGAGTGCCAAACTCCCAGAAGCACGTCGTTCAACGAGGGTTAAGACTACTGTTGGACATGATATCATGAGGGAGTCGTATATGATGTGGACGAATCGTCGAGCGGTAAACTCTTCGTAGCTGGGCGAGTGATTCATTGTGCACTTATTTGTTCGACATCCACATACAGCATAGAACAGCAAGGACAGGATATTTATCTATCATCCGACATGTATATAGATGTGATGTGACATTTGATTTGTGGGCGGGGACATGTGTGTGCTGTTCCGATTGGCTGGACCTATTGTTCCTGTTACGTACTTATGTCTCCTATCCAATTTCTTGATTACCTTGATTTTTTTTTTTAATGTAAAATTTATCGGAGCTTACCCCCTCCAGAATATAATACGAAGCATGTTCCTGTCACCGTTTTCCTGTTCCAGACTTGCGTTGCGGCGTTGAGAATGTCTTCCCTTCCAAACTCTTTCACTTATGGCTCTGTTTCTAGTGGTCACAGCGTCAGAGATGCATTTACTGCTTGCAAGTATCATCCTCACCTTTCACTCGTGAATATTGTTGGGTCTCATCCACTGTGCAGATTATCGCTCGCAGTACTATCCTAGTTCGAATGTGCAGACATCTGACATGGCCAGTGATTTATCAAATGACGAACTCTCTTCCCTCTCAGAGTCGTTCGACGCCTCAGACCAGGCTCATGGTTCCCGTACAGAAAGGCATCTATGCACAGCGGGAGTTTCGGAACACAATTCCGCACCTTGCCAAGTCTCGGAGACGGCTTCTCAAATGGCTGGTACGGCAAGATGCTCCAATTCCATTGGACCTTTGAGCGCCCCCGAAACTACCCCTCTACTGAGGAAAGCCACTTCATTCACGGTGTCCTCATCTCCTAACTCTATCGATGATACAAATTATGAGTTTCTCGCTCATGCAGACGGTTTCAGTACTGTGCCGCAGATTTCAGTCCCTGTCCCTTCTTCAACAATTGTTGAACACCGTTACAACGGCAAGAGTACTTATGGGCAGACGGTGAGTCTGATGTGGGAGGCTTGTCTTCAAGATATTTGAGCTTGGTTTCCAGCTATTCAACTGCATTGCAGTGCTTTTGGGGATAGGCATGCTCTCCGAGCCACTCGCATTCGCATACGCTGGGTGGTTGTGGGGCACCGCCCTTATCATTTTCTTTGGCGTCATTACATGTTACACGTGAGCTGTCCTCGCTGTGCGATGCGTTACCCTAATCTCGATCCAGCGCAAAACTGCTCGCGCATGAGATTCTGGATGATCCCCGCCTGCGCTCATATGCTGACATTGGTCGAAAAGCATTTGGTCCCAAGTCGTCCCTACTGACAAATATTTTGTTTTGTCTTGAGCTGTTTTCCCTCAGGTGTATACGTGTCTCTTTTTTTCGAAATCAGTTTGATTGACCAGAATTCCCTAGTGTGGTCCTCGTCACCCTGGCTGCTGATTCTCTGGAGGGAGTCTGGCCAGCTCACTCTGCCAACACTTATAAAGTCTTTTCTCTTTTGGTGTAAATGTCATTTTTTTGGTTGGACCTTCGGTTTTTTCATCTCATTGGCATAGGTTGGCGCCTACAGTTTTCATGCCCTTATCTATTCTTTCTTTGACATCACTGCTGGGCATTAGTTCGACGTTGCTCGTTATTGCAGTGATATTCATAGATGGACTCTCGAAACCAGACTCCCCAGGCAGTCTTTGGAGTCCGGCATCCACATCCCTCTCTCCAGGGACGCTTGGGGAGGTTGGGGTAGCGCTCGGTTTATTCATGGCCGGGGTAAGCATTTTCTGTTCGTTCAGTGTAGTTGCAGGGTTGACTTCCAGCTAGTTTTCCGGCCATGTTGTGATACCTTCACTAGCTCGCGACATGATTGACCCATCTCAATTCGATCATATGGCCAATCGCGCATTCGTAAGTGAACCAAACCTCATGCAAGAAATCTTTCAATTGAATCGCACCAAAGATGGTCGCAACGTTCATTTATGCTATCATCGGATACGCAGGGTATCTTATGTTTGGCAACTCAGTGAGCGATGAGGTGCGATTGTACGTCTCCGTTACGTATTGCACCTCATGCAAGCATTGCAGATCAGCAGGGATTTACTCGCGACCCCTGGATACAACTCAACATTGAACCAGTTAGTGATGTGGTTACTCGTCGTCACTCCTTTGTAAGAGGATGTGCATAACATTTCATAATCTCCGTCAGCTGAATGTTTGCCATTAGATCGAAGTTCGCGCTGAGCACCAGGCCAGTATGTGTTACTATTCCACTGTCACTTGTTGCATGACTTGCTGATTTTCCGATGTAGCTGAATATTATTTTAGAAATCATGCTAGGATTGGAGATCACTTCACTGGTCTCGGTAGAGGATGGGAAAGCACAGACACCTGAGAACCAACAGAACCTGGCAAAGCGATTCCTCATGGCCATTGAGCGAATTATGGTCCCGGCTATGTCGATCCTGGTTTCAATCCTTGTTCCGCAGTTCAGCTCCCTGATGGCGTTTCTTGGTTCCTTCTCGGCGTTCGTCATTTGCGTCATTGGTCCGATTTCGGCGAAAATTGCGATGACAGGTCGTTGTCGATGGTACGACATGGCTCTACTAGGCATCTCTATCTTGATGGCAATATGGGGTACATTCTCCGCGTTTCGGACAACGTGAGGGTTGTACATTCGTGGTACATGAAAGTTGACTCGGAAGCAGATGTTGTTAACATGATACAAAGTTCGCGCCGACGTAGTATACCAACAATTTCTGATGACTCGGACGAAGTACCATGGCATAATACAACTATTTAACTTGCACAGAGTGGGCGATAACCTTTGATAGTTCTACAACATTGGTGAGACGACACATTCGGGGAGGTGGAAAGCACTTACGGGGTAACTTTACACTCTCGCGGATAACGACGGATTCTATCTGATTATCTGGATTGGGAGGGATTGAAACAACTTGTCCATCAACGGTCCATCCCTGCTTTGAAATCCAGGCCACAAGCTCAGGCCCCCCCAGATCAACGTATGACCCGAGTCTTTCCAATCCTATGCGGGTGAAGGTAGCCTTGACGGCACGTGCAGCAACTTCACGAATGGCATCCTCAAAGCCTGTACATTCGACCGTATAATTTTCTCTCAGGGATTCGAGTTCTTCAGACTTGTAGAAACTCCAAAATGCCGGAAAGCGGCACTGATGGAGTAGGACATAAAGGTTCGTGAGCACAGGGAGAAGAGTTGGCAGAGGGTCCGGTTCTTCCGTGTTGGCATTTGAAAGTCTGTCATCTAGGAGGGATATACAAAGGTTGAAATCCGGGAAAGGCTCGGCGGTTAGAGCCTTGAGAAGTATGTTGACGACCACATCTGGGTTGTAGAGGTCAGGGTTAAATTGGTACCTAAGAATCAGTTAGCTCGGGGAGCGCATTCCAGGAAACTGAACGTACAGCTTCAGGATGGCAAGATTTGCCAGACAGTCATACTCTCCGCTTCTGATTTGATGATAGAGGTAGTCCTCCAAAATACCAACATTGGATGGGTTATATCGATCTGAAGGTCAATCCGGTCACTCAGATTCTACGGAATCTTGTAATACAACGTACCGACACCTGATACGAGGTTTTCGATCAATTCAGTCCGCGTGGATGGGGTTAGCCATTCTGCTGTAGCCATTGCGCCTTGAATTTTTCACGTAGTCACAATTTGAGGACTGTGGTGTGACCCCAGAAAATGTTTGCTTAGCCAACAACCAGATTGCCCATTCGACGCGCACACAACAACATCTCAAAAAGCGTTCGCTTGTGCTGAAACAGGAACCCAGGGCACTTCTATCAAGCCAGACTTTTCTCTTCATCGGGTCCAAAATTGAGAGAGATCATGAATGTCGACGATGAAGCTCAGGCACCCTCAACTTGTCAAGGCAGCGTCGAATCTCGCAAGCAGTCCGATGCCATGTCGGTAGATCACCTTGCAGAAAATGGACAGTCCCCATCAGCAATCGTGCCTAAAGAACAAAGTGCCTCATTGTCGAGAACACATTATCGCACAAAATTCACCCTCAGCGGACACACGATGTCGATATCTTCCTTGAAGTTTAGTCCAGATGGAAGTTTGCTTGCGTCTTCTGGTGCATGTTTGTCCGTCCGTCTAAATTGAACTATCTGACAATGTTCTCCATCGAAGCAAGCTGCTGACAAGCTCGTTAAAATTTGGGACGCGTATACTGGAGAGATTCTTAAAACATATGAAGGTCATCATGAAGGTATCAATGATGTTGCATGGTCGTCCGATGGAGACTTTCTCGCGTCTGCGTCCGATGACAAATCGATTATTCTCTGGAACATGGAGCAGGTAGAACTCTGGAGTATCCCGTTTGGTCGGATGCTCATTTCAACCCTTCAGGGAAATGTTGCTAAAATATTCCGAGGTCATACCAACTTTGTGTTCTGTGTGAATTTTAATCCTAGATCAAATTTACTGGTCTCCGGAGGGTACGATGAAACGGTGCGCGTTTGGGACGCAGCAAGAGGTTGGTGTCTCTCAAATTCAAAGGGGGTGGATCAGCGTGTTCACCAAGTGCTAGGGAAGTCTATGAAGGTCTTGCCTGCGCATTCCGACCCCGTAACAGCTGTTGGGTTTAATCACGATGGCACGCTCATTGTCTCATGTGCCATGGATGGGCTTATGTGAGTATCACAGGTTGTGAATGAAACGGACAGGAATGTGATGTCGTGCCAGCCGAATATGGGACTCGGAGTCTGGGCAGTGCCTGAAAACATTGGTCGATGATGATAATCCGATATGGTCTGTGCAGCTCATCGTCAAGGTTATTATACTGGTCGCTGATCTTGGATGTAGTTCTCATGTGACGTTCTCGCCAAACTCCAAGTTTATACTGGCTGCCACGCAAGATTCTACCGTCCGACTCTGGAATTACCAGAATTCACGCTGTGTAAAGACATACACGGGGCATACCAACCGCACGTACTGTCTGCTTGCATGCTTTATCATGGAGAATGGCTACTATGTGGTGAGTGGTAGCGAGGATGCCAAAATATACGTGTGGGATTTGCAGAGTCGGGAGGTTGTGCAAGTACTGGAAGGGCACAGGGGTGAGTATAGATTTTTATATTTTGGGTTATTTGCCGCTGATCAGGTGGTTAGATGCTGTGCTAGCTGTGGCTGTGGGTTGTTCCTGATTGCGTACCTGTTTTTGACGTATACTGAATGGCAAGTGAAACAGACACACCCTAAACGAGCTATCATCGCTTCCGCCTCTATGGAAAAGGATTTGACGATAAGGCTGTGGTTTGACGAACGTTGCTAAGCGAATCCTGTAGAATATTACTCAGCATTTTAAAACTCCGATACCAATTATATAAACAACCCTTGTCCCAGACGTCCTTTCGATACAACCCACCACCAGTCGCCCCTCTACACATCATGCAGATCTTCGTAAAGACTCTCACCGGGAAAACCATCACCCTCGAGGTCGAGTCCTCCGACACCATTGACAACGTAAAGGCCAAGATTCAGGACAAGGAGGGGTAAGTTCTCCAACGTCTTCTTTGTGTCTCCTCTCTCACCCTCTTGGTAGTATCCCTCCTGACCAGCAACGCTTGATCTTTGCTGGAAAGCAGCTGGAGGATGGTCGCACTCTCTCCGACTACAACATTCAGAAGGAGTCCACCCTCCATCTCGTGCTCCGTCTCCGTGGCGGGATGCAGATCTTCGTCAAGACCTTGACGGGAAAGACCATCACCCTCGAGGTTGAGTCTTCCGACACCATCGATAACGTCAAGGCCAAGATTCAGGACAAGGAGGGCATCCCCCCTGACCAGCAACGCTTAATCTTTGCCGGAAAGCAGCTCGAAGACGGTCGCACTCTTTCCGACTACAACATTCAGAAGGAATCGACCCTTCACCTCGGTAAGCCAAATTTCTATACCTATCATCTCAACTCTAACTCCCCTCCAGTCCTTCGTCTCCGTGGTGGCATGCAGATCTTCGTTAAGACGCTCACTGGAAAGACGATCACGTTGGAGGTGGAGTCATCTGACACCATCGACAACGTGAAAGCCAAGATCCAGGACAAGGAGGGCATTCCTCCTGACCAGCAGCGTCTCATCTTTGCTGGCAAGCAGCTGGAAGATGGCCGTACCTTGTCCGATTACAACATTCAGAAGGAATCGACGCTTCATTTGGTACTACGTCTGCGCGGCGGTATGCAAATTTTTGTCAAGACGCTTACCGGCAAGACAATCACGCTGGAAGTCGAGTCCTCGGACACCATTGACAACGTGAAGGCAAAAATCCAGGACAAGGAAGGCATCCCCCCAGACCAGCAGCGCTTGATCTTTGCTGGCAAGCAACTCGAGGATGGCCGTACTCTCTCTGATTATAACATTCAAAAGGAGAGTACGCTGCACCTAGGTAAGTCAATTGTTAGCTGTCCTTGGAGCCGTAATGACGATATCTCCTGACTAGTTCTTCGTCTCCGTGGTGGTTGCTAAGTGTTCCACGTCGCCAATCTGTAATGTATGTTTGTTGTACCAGTTGAATGCAACACGTCTGTGATTTCAGTGTGTGACATTACTAAGTAGATACATTGAGATCTTCATGTTTCCGTCGTCTCTTGCGCTTCCGGATAGCAGATGGTTCTGCATACTCTTCCCCATCTACTCTCTTTCTCTTCTGGCCTACAGGAGTACAGATACGTTGTCTCGGCTGAGATAATGTTTTCTTCTTCACGCTGAGGGGGTTTGGGCCTTTGGGGCCTTTCCTTTTTCGGGGAGGCTGAGGTAGGTTGTCAGCTTTGATGGTCGCCAGTTCTTGGACACTGGGTTGAGATGTCTTTTCCTCAATCTAAACGCCGAGAGTTAGTGAGTCTATGACCAGGTCTTGGTAAGCGACATCCCTGCTGTTTGGCCTCCAAAGTTGTATCGCTGGGGGGTTGTAGAATCATCACTGCACGGTTTACATGAATGATCGGTATCGCGGGTATCTGCCGAAGCCTGGCGCGGAGCGCACGGGATTGGGTCGCTACGATATAGCGATGATTGTTGGAGTCACCTGTAATAGCGTCAAGACTACAATCATTGAGTAGACACGAGAGGCATTCCGACTACGCATGTGATGCATTCTTGCCCAGGTACTGCTTCTCTGTGATTACATTTCCGACGTTCGAATGATTTTGCGAGATCAACCGCCGCTTGCTGCGACCTTCCCTGCAGGTATAGTTCCTGGATGCAGCATTGTGTGATCACTGAGTGACGGACTGGTCAGTCCCTCTTGGAGGAAAAGCGACAGTCAGAGATCGCACTGGGCTTGACGTTGCCTTGAAGCACGGTGCTCAGTTGCTGTTGCAGGTCTATCTTGGATGCCACAGCCAATCTGCATATATCAGAGTCAACTAGACATGTATGAGCTCGGATTAGATTGGCGTAAGACAGACAAACCCAGGACTTGGTAAGGCTGTCGAAACCCGAATGACAGGGAGTACAGTGACATGAGTTTTCTGTACGTCTTTGCTCTCCTTTGCCTCATGACGCAAAGCAAGAGTAAGTTGTTTGGCGTTGTTGTGCAAGAAACCCCCATCGCAACTACCTCACATGAAACTCGGGCAGCTGGGTATATCAGCGATTCTGTTCAGGTGAGCACGCACTCGTCGGTTTTCAAGCGGTTGGCTGACTTTAGTCAGTACTTGTCTTTGCCTTGACCTCACTGGACACGTGCAATGGAATGAATTATGTCCTAGTGAGCGTGGCTTCCAATCCTACCGGAAGCTCTTACATCTAAGGGAGGCCAGGTTATAGAACGCTCGGTCCTGCTAAAGTCATCCTCGATGCAGGCAAACACTTTGGCCACATAACGCGCGACGGAAACTTTTCCATGTATGTAGCATAGCTCGAAACGTCGCCAGCCTTACCGACTGTCGTCCCACAAGACCAGACGTGGATCCAGGGACATATGTTCTCTCGGTTATATCACACGACTACGTCTTTGATCAAGTACGCCCGTCAGCTCCCCATTTTCACTCCCCGTTGACCATGAGCGGTATCAGTTTCGCGTGGACGTGGTAGACT
>JBBPTB010000444.1:0-20537 GCA_038093875.1 Boletus tylopilopsis | reverse complement strand
GTGGCCGGCCCATGAAAATGCCCTCGGTTTGTATGGAATGAACATACCGGAATCTGCTTGGCCCGCCAATCAATCGCCTTATCCAACTACAATGAGCACGTCCCACCCGGTCGACACACCCTCTTTCAACACTTCATTATCACACTCACTTTCGCGTCCTGACGGTGCGACGCGCTTTTGCGAACCAACCGCTCCATACTGGGACCACGCGATTTCTCGTGAAGCCGCTGCGTTTTTTGGAGCTGAGGAGAATTTGATGACGCCCTCGTTCTTCCCCCTGACAACACCAGAGTGTCACACCAAACCCAAACGCGTCGGCGCAATAACCCAATCTACGTCCCCCCGTTCACAACGTTACACCCCCTATCCGGTCAACCCAGACAACACCAGAAAGAGCATTTCCTCTGTTACTGTGTATCCGTGCCAATGGGCCGACGGCACCCACAAACCCTGTGGTGCAGCCTTGCTAAATGCGAAATACGCGATCGGGAAACACTTGCAGACTGCGCATGCGATCAGGCTCAAGGCGGACAAGACATTGGAGATGTGCAGATGGGAAGGGTGTTGCAAGTCGATGCGAAGGGAGAGCATTGCGCGGCACATCCTTGCCGTGCATATGCAGGACAAGGTGCGGTGCTCGAATTGTGGGACACATTTTGCTCGGACAGACTCTCTGCAGAGGCATCAGAGGACACCGTGTATAGCCAAGGAAGAGATTGGAAAGGCGAGGAAATGACCTCGTCATAGGTAGATTTGCGATCCATACTTTTCAGATCATCAGTTTCATAGTTTCATTTTTTCTTGCCTAAAGACGCAGACTTGATCTTCGCAGCATCTTGTGTGTTTTTTGGAGGGGAAAGGTAGCACCATCTCATTTCTGGAGACACGACGGTAATGACGTGGCATTCTTGTTTCATGACGACCTGTATTTTATCTTGCTGGTCTTTTACGAATACTGTACATGCGTACCTATATCACACATCGACATGGCCTTGGACGACTTACAGACTATCAGTGTGCACATTGAATACGTGCGAAGCCCTGTAAGTGCAGGTCCCTGCAACGGGCGTCCCGCTACGAGTTTCTTCCCGGGTACTTGATTCTGCCCCGCAGCACTTCCATGAGTAACCCTACTGCCGAACCTTCCTTCTCACTCTGCCTTTCCTTCTTGCCCTTGTCCCTCTCTCCTCCATGGACCAGCGAAGATCGCCGCTTTTCGGCGCTGTTCTCTTCTGAATCCCGGCGGGCACGTGCAAACACCGGTGCAGTCTGCAAGGCGACAGCAGGCATCGAGAAACGTTTCCGCCGTCGTGCCGTGTCCTCTCTCGGAACCACACCGCCGTCATTGTCCGCCAGGCCCTGCTCTTCCTGCACCATCTCCATGCTCTCTTCCGACTGACCATCCAAAGAAGGCGCACTACCAACGCCACCTCGCGCACGACGAATCTCGACCCTCATCTCGCCTTCGGCCTCGTCGTCTCCCTCTCGCACCGAACCGAGACCGGGGGCACTCGATATTGAGGAGGGTATGCTGAGACCCCGGTCGTGCTGGGTAAAGTCCTCGAGGATGTCGTGGTAACTCCGTGGGCGCGTTGAAGAGCGTACCCGAATCGGACGTGTTGGAACGTACCCTTGATCGTCCTGAGGGGCATCTATGTTCACACCACCACGCAAAGCATCCTCTGCATATACGGCGCGCAGAGGGGAAGGTGGTTTAGGGTCCGAGTCCCCAGAAGAGATACGAGGTAGATGCACGATGCGCCGCGAGGGGCTGCTCGCGGGACTGTCAACCCCGGGGACCTGAGTGTGCGAATCCTTCAAAGGCATGGTTGCTTTTGTGGGACTCGTGCTGAGGCGTGACTTTCGAGAAGGGCTGCTACTCAGACCGATGCGTGAGGGGCTGACGCTAAGTGCCGCTCGGGAAGGACTCCGGCTCAGTGCACCCACGGAGGGACTGAGGTCCATGGCCATCAAGGCTTCGCCAATGTCCTTGCTACTTGCTTGACGGTGTGGGATGGATAACCATGGATGAATGCCGTGGAGCACGTCGGCGTCTGCGTCTGCGTGAGGCGTGGTCGGCTGTTCTGATGGTGTCCGGCTAGAGGAAGATGGCTGCGTTGCGGCAGAAAACGGCTCGGCACTAATCGGAGAGGGAACAATGAACGGGAATGCTGCATCGAAGCACTCCTCGCAAGCACGAGCAGGTTTCGGTTTCTGCCTCTTCCGTGCAGACAAGATATCGTTGTCGTCTTGGGATATGTAAAATGTCTTGGACAACTGCTCAGTATTCCCAGTTGCTATCATAGGTGCGGAAAAATAACATACCTTGCCAGAGCACGCCGAACAAACGACACGTCCACAAAGTCTACAATGATGTTTTCTTCTCCAAGCACCGCCTCTCCACACCTTCCTCCCTATCGGCCGATCCTCGTTCGCGTCGCATCCCGTCTCCGATCTCTGCTTACCTTCGACTCCACTGGTATTTGCCTTGCTGAATCCCCAGCCAAAAACGTCACCTAACTTGAGGTCTAAAACGAATCCGAATGGCCGTCCGCACCTCATGCAGGTATCCGTCTTTGTGTCTGGAATCCAGACAGGGGGGAGAAAATTATCCAATTGTGCACGGCGGGGGCGGGAACGAGGGGTTCCGCCGGATGACGAAGCTCGCTGCGGACTTCCGGAAGCCGCGTCATTTCCCTCTCCTGCTTCTTCCAACTTTGATTCATCGACATCGTCTGTCTCACTGGAAAACGCGCGAAGTGCGCGTCTGAGATGGACGCCCGAGGTACTGGCCGAGAGGGTCGAGTCAGGATTCGACAATGCGAGTGCCGTTAGACGCGCGGCACGTGCCACTCGGATGGACTCCACCCAAGAGCTGAGACTATTGGAATCCTCCGCGTTGGACGGGGATGTAACTTGGGGAAAGGATGCACGACGAGTCACGAACACGAAGCAATTGAAGTGCTTACCTTGATACAACGCAAATGATCCGTCTGGGCTTAGCACTTCTATTCTCTCCGTGCTTTCACCTCCACCTCCAGAATTCACACCGCCCGGCCGGTCGACCACCATAACTACTTCCATGTCAACAAGACTCATGTAGCCTCTGTACCACCACTTCTCTTCATCGTTGTTAACGAGCATATTCATCGACGCTCTCCGCTTACGGGGACTCTGTGCGCCCCCATCATGAACGGGAACGCCCTTACCCACTTCTTCACGTTCGAGCCACAATAAGTAATCACTCAGCAGCAAGAACTCGAACGGCTTTCGTCCCCCCCCTTCTCCTTCACCACCTGATCGTATCAGCGTACCACGCTTGATAAGTTGCCTTCCTGGTGCAACCAGTGGTATCAACACAGATGGCAAGTCGCGTGTACTACGTTGCAAAGATATCAACGCGAGCGTCTGAGCGTGAGCGGCCAGCGACGCATTCAGGGAGGAAGTGACTGTCCGACATGTCAACGAAACGGTACCGAAATTACGGATTCGTGGGCATACTTTTTTCGACTAGCTCCCGAGCTTCTTGTAGTTTCTCCCATTCAGGGTCATCGGGATCAGTAGAACCAAGCAAGTCTTTGAGCAACAAGAGGTATCTGGGACACCGCTGTACGGGTGTGAGAAGGTAATCTGCCAACCTAAGGTGCGCGCATGCCGGGTGAGATTCCTGGGCTCTCAAGAAGGCCGCAAAAGCTGGATTCAACGTGGAAGGCTGCGAGAGGGTGTTCAGGAGGGCCAATGCGGCAGGAAAGGCCGTGACAAACGGAGCATTTAAAGAAAGATACGGAAAATGCGTAAGAAGCAGGGAAGAAAGTGGGGCATTAAGGTTAACTGTTGGCGTTGATGGATGGATACGCCTTGACAAGGCTGCAAAGAACGTATGATGGAAATTCCAGATGTCGATGAAGTTTGAGAAGAGGGTCGTTATCTCGTTTCGCGTTAGTAACGGTTTAGAAGTATCCAGTGATCGAAGGATAGGCATTAGGAAATGCTAGCCGAAATGAACGGTCAATGACACCTGGAAAGTCAGGGACACATACATTGTAAACGAGATCAAGGCCATCAAGATAAGATTTCTCGGTGGCATAGAACTCTGAAATTATTTTGGACCGCTTTGCCTGCCTGTCTTCGTCAGCATGTGTTCGTTTATATGGCTTTGTAGCGGGGTTAAGCGACCTGCGCTTGACCCGGCGTTGCTGGTGCGCGACGGCTGATTCTTCTACGAGTGAGTCCAACGACGCAAGACTTGTGACGGAATGTCTGTGGGCAGAAGCGAGAGCGGGGCTCGGGGTAGTTGGAAGGGAAATGCGGCGAAAAGGAAGGTGTGGGACAGGGAGTGGTGAGGTGGACACTAGTAGCGTGTCTGACGTTGGAAACGAAACAAGATGTGAAGCGTTCGCGGACGACATCCAGCGGGTGACGACGGTCGAATCGCGGTCTGGGACGGCTTGAAGGAGGACGTTGAATGAGGGATGCCTCGTTCCCTGCGTGTCTCGGGCCGACGTCTCGGACTGGTATAAGATCACTCAAATCCAAAAATGGAAATCTCCACTGACTAAACCTTCCCTCGGTTCGGGGGAATAAACAAATAAAAAAAGTCTGGCCAACGTGGGGATCGAACCCAAGACCTTCGCGTTATTAGCACGACGCTCTAACCAACTGAGCTAGTCGGCCGACAACTTTTATATGTTGAAGAGCGTGGTATGGGTGGTTTTGGAACTAAGTATGATTGGTAGTTCAAATCCGCAAAAAATGGATGGCCAAAACGGTGGGGACCAAGACCTTCGCGTTATTAGCACGACGCTAGAGCTAGTCCACCCATAATTTAATTTGCAATTTTACGGGAATAGTTCGTACGTGCGATGTTTTGACCTTTTCTAGTAATTCAGATATCTATTTTGGCCCCAACCAACAACCTCGTCGTCACGGTCTCTTAACTTGGGTCACGAAGCAATGCACTTTGTGGAGCCATCTGCCTGATCAGGTTGGCAAGATTCATATGGCAGTGTCATTTAAAGGTGAGGAGATGCACTGAATGTTTGTACCCACACTACTTTTGACTTGTGGTCATATTCGATCATGGTCTCTACCTTTTTGCTCCACTTCCTTGTACTATCCATTGGATTTGCGCATTGCGAAGCCTTTTCTGTGCCTCCAGCATGGCGGGTCGGTAACATACACTATTCTTCGCAACCTATTATGCTCACAAACCAACTCGTAGGAACCTGAAAACAAATATACGCTTGCGGAGCGAGTCGCGGCCGCGCAGAATGCGATCAACAGCCTCCTCCCAGGGTTGAATGAAAATACTGGATATTCTAATGGTAAGCCCTTGTTCGGCACGTCCCTCAAGGCCTCAAGACTCACACCGACCTTTGTCATCATGAAAGACCTCGGTTATTGGCAAACTGGAAATGCCTTCTCTGCTATGGCGAATCAAGACCACGTTACAAGCTCAGTCGCGAACAAAGCTGTCGTGACGCAGTACCTGAACAAAGCCTTCTCTTTGTACGCGAATTACTCTACGTCGTACAACGACGATGCACTATGGTGGGCGACGGCTGCATACTACGCCTATCGTGCATACGGCGATAAGAACCTGTTAAGTCATGCTGTACAAACATGGGAACAGGTCAAGAATTTGTGAGTAAAAGGCACCTGATCTATTTGACCATTGTTGAGTCCGAATCTACAGCCAGATATCCGAGGAGGACGCCCAACATGGTAGTATACCCACTAAGAACTTCCCTGTCATGGGATCATGTGATGGCAAAAGCATGGCTGGAGGTGTCTTCTGGGTAAGGCAAATTCCGAACAAAATACCCAACATATAAATAGTAAAATTCCTCTCAGCGTCCTGTGCCCGGTGATACTGCGGTCAATTCTGTCACCACAGGGTAATTAAGATTCATCACTTGCTAGTGATGTACATTCTGATCCCCTGCCAACAGACTTTTCCTAACGTGCGACCTTGAGTAAATAAACGATCGAATACATTGATCACGTTCGTTCTAGGCTTTCTGCATACCTCGCAGAAGTGACCCACGATTCGAAGTATACTGATTCCGCCACTGCCGCCGCGGCTTGGATGCAGAGGCTCAACATAAACAGCAATGGTCTCGCGCTGGACACTATCAACGCAAACGATTGCTCGCGATCTTCCGCCACCGATTTATTCACGTACAATAGCGGGAAAGTGATCGAGGGACTCAGCGTGCTCTTCGATGTTACTGGCAACCAAACTTGGCAAAACTTGTGAGTGGCAGGGAGAATGCTTGCGCAGGTATTGACGTGTACGTTTTTTCAGCATGTTGAATACCATTACTGCAGCTCTCTACACTACGGTGTGGCAAGGCACCAATGGCGTGATCACAGAAGGCGGAAACGCACAGAACAATGACGTGGTCGGGTTCAAAAGTAGGTCCTTTTCCAAGCCTAGGCTATTCGATGCAATAATGTGGATGGACAACAGGCGTTCTGATTCGTGCCTTGCATGAAGCTTGGGCACGTAATCCAGACGATGCTCAATTGCGAACCATCATTCAAAGCTACGTCAACGTTCAGGTGTGACCCACTGCTTATGACATTCCGTGTGACTGAACATGACGTTTCTTTTGCTAGTACAATGCGCTGATGGAACTGGCGTCTACGAAATCCGGAAGCACCAGGTGGTATTCAGATGAATGGATGGGCCCACAACCCACCGGGTTCACTGCATGGGGACAACTTGCCGCTCTGGACGTGTTGGTCTCGAGTGTTGACGTTAATCCTGTAGCCTAGAGACTGGAAAATGCAAATGGTCAGTGGATGTGCCGTAAACACGAGTCAATAAATGATACAATTTTTTGATCGGGAAAAAGGGGCTAGTTCTCTTCTCACTAGTGTTCCATGTCTTCATCAGCGGTTCGACTTTCGTGTCTGCCTTTGAGTATTACGAGTTGATTATTCCCGCAGAATACAACACCCTCGAAGCCCGACTCCACAACTCAGGGCTCCACTCCGAGCTGTGGAAACCCACAATGCCACTGCGGAACGACGTACGTTGTTCAACGTATTCACTTGAGCTTGTGCTTAGCACCTGATGTCGCCAGATGTCCGTGCAAGCCCGGCGAATGTAAATGTTGAAGAGGATGGATGATGTCGCTAATAAGGGCCCTCCATCGTGATTGCAAGTACAGAATGTAATGAGAAAGCTACCATTCGAAGTCAGATTTTAGGCAGGCCTAGACCCGTTCGGGCACCATGCATGCACCCCGTTCACTCTAATCTTGGCAAAACCAGTAGTTCCGTTCTCAGGCTGCTTCCAAACTACCGTTCGACTCTGGACCGATCTAATTTTTCCATCTACAGCACATCAGTTTTTAGAATGGTGGGGGGACTTGCATCAACTCACATCTTCACCGTCCGGTCTCGCCCTCCACTGACAACCTTGTCAGCAACGAAATCGACACAATACACTTCGTCGGTATGTCCCGGCAGGTCGTTTTTGAGTTTATACGTTTTGAGGTCCCAAATCTGCAAGGCTGTAATTGCGATGATTGCTGCGCAAGATGGGACGTACTTTGACGGTGTGATCTTTGCTCGCACTTACTACCATCCGCGAGTCTGCGCTCCATGCGAGTCGGTATACTGGGCCTACATGGCCGCGGAGCGTCGCCACAAACTTTCCCATCGTTCCTGAGATGGGCGAATGAATATGCAATGCGGTACTAAAAAGAACAAAAGAAAAGGATTTGCCTGATCCTCCTGTACAATCCCAGAGGCGCACAGCACTATCCCACCCCGCGCTCGCGGCCCATCGGCCATCAGGCGAAAAAGCCACATGTGATATCTGTCGCTGATGGCCCGTAAGCCGATTCAGAGGCTTTGCTTTACCGCCTTTAGACTCGTTAGGCGAGAAAAGTGACCACAAGAACAGTGTGTGGTCATCAGAACCTGATATCAAAAGTTCGGGAGTACGAGACACGAGGGCATCATAACGCTTTGATGCAAGTGTTTGGGCTGGGTAGGAAATGTTATGTCAAGCTTTGGTGGGCCAATCATTGCGGGAGGAGCAGACCTTCTGCATCAGATGCCGGCCGCTTGGCAGTGTGATCGAAGGGACCGGTCCGAATTACAAAGTCGGTGTTAAGAGCAAGCGTGGTTACCCAATGTGCATGGTCCTTGAGGATCATCAGTTGCTTTCCCTATGAGATAATCAATGACCTTGCTCAAAGCACAACGAAAAGCTTTACCCCCTGTGCATCCCACACCCTCACAGTGCGATCGCTACTTGCGGTATACAGGACTCCTTTCCCGTCCTTTCCCCCACCTCCCCACTTGACGACATTGACGCTGGCCGTGTGACCGCCAAGTGTGTATTCCAACCGACGGATGACGGTAGACCAAACGCGCACAGTGCCATCTTTTGACGACGAAGCGAGACGCGGTGTAGTCGGGTTTCTATTCCATCAAGCATCACACGGGTAACCTGATGGTCTGAACAAAGGTGACAAGAAGCTTACATATGTAGTGGTTCCCAAGCGAGCGAAGTTACCCACTTTGAGTGACCTTTCATGGCGTCACCTAGTGGTTTTCCAGACTTGGGGTCCCACAGCCTCACGTGTCCGTCGTGGCCACCACTTGCAAGCCTGCGTTCGATAGGGTCCCATTCGACAGAGAGGACCCATCCAGTGTGGCCCACGAGGGTGTGGGAAGGAGTCTCGGTATTAAGATCCCACAGGCGGACATGGGTGTCGCCAGACCCTGTGGCTAGAAGTGCACCGGTCGGGGAGAAAGAAGCACATAATATAGGAGAGGAGTGGCCTAGACACGACCAAATGAATTACAAGCACCCCAAAGAAGGTTCGTGATGGATGCAGCGCGTGTTGATGGCCTGACATACCTGATAGGGTACTTGAGCAACGTGTTGCGGGACGCACTTTGAATACGGATTGTGGTGCACATCGAACGACGAGAACATTCTCTTCTGAAAACGCTTGCGACGGGTGATTAAGCACGTCCTCTTGTATAGATTTTGAGATAACGATGCGGGTCGGTGCATTTGGTTTTGCTGTGTCTTCGGGCAGGGCGACGTGAAACGCAAAGGGCACGTGGTCATCGTCTTCCTGGGTGGTAGACTCACATCAAGA
Organism: Boletus tylopilopsis; assembly: GCA_038093875.1. Lineage (NCBI taxonomy): Eukaryota > Fungi > Basidiomycota > Agaricomycetes > Boletales > Boletaceae > Boletus > Boletus tylopilopsis. The sequence goes on along the minus strand of JBBPTB010000444.1, from coordinate 11,406 downwards.
TTTGAAGATGTATAGAGTTGGCGTGATGGCTTGCCTTTGTGCGGAGCTGATTCACGAGTGCTTCGAGGGTCTGCCGTGCGATATTGGACGGGAGGTTGACGGGAGGTGCGATCGGAGCACCATCATGCTCATTTACGAACTGAACGATGACGTTGGGGGACGGTTGTGCTGGCTCTGGCTCTGGCCCTGGAATGCCGTGATACACCTTTTGTCTTTTCGGTGGAGGAAGGAGCGCTGCCATGGTTGACCGGGACCTGGCGCAAAAAAAGTTTCATCAACTGCCTGGATAGTAGAAATAACCCCTGTCCAGACGAAACAGAACAACAACGGGGATACGGATGGACCGGCGAACAAAAGACTTGGATTAGTCACTAATCACTGATGGCGATGGGCCCGGTCTTCAAGGAACTGTGTGTATCAAGGGGCCAGTGATTGTGCTGTAGAAAAACACAAGGCAATGTTTGAGGCGATGCAAACCTGTGCGGAGAAGGTAAAGACTCGATTCGCTGGTCACTGCACCCGTCGTTGTCGTCGTCGTCGTCGTCGTCGTTGGGGAAGAACAAACAAACAATTGGAGATCTCCTTGTCACCAGTGTGCATTGACCTCCTAACCCTAACCCTAGTTGGTCTTGTTTTATTTGTACATGTTTGTGGGGAGTAAGTAAGGCTCGCCGCCGCACAGGTGTCTTTACCTTTCGTCCACTCGTCCACGTTGGTCACTTTCTTAACTTCCCTCCCCTCTCCCTTACCATATGGCTAGCAAGGCTGCTCAGAAACGCGTACGGGATTTCGGTCATATTCCAACGCATTTCGTCCTTCTGAACTACCAAATAATACAGCTCTCCAAGGAGTATATCAGTATGCAGAAGGAACCGCCCCCATTCGTCTGGGCAGTACCCGATGAAAAGAACATCCTGACTTGTCAGTGTGTAGCTATCGTTCGGAAATCCATCTCTGATCCTCTTCACCAGGGAATTACCTTATCGTGCGCGATTTTACCTCGTCTCTTCAATCCATGCCAATCATCCGATATAATAATATAGCGTGGTCCCCCTGATTCTCCCTTCTCTGGCGGAGAGTACCATGGCGTCCTCCTCTTTCCCGCTGAATACCCCTTCAAACCCCCAGGCATCAAGGTCGCTATCTACCCTTCTTCCTTTTGTGGATCCTTGAACCGACTTTCCCGCAGATGTTCACACCCTCCGGCCGTTTTCAGCCAGATAAGAAGATTTGTTTCTCAATGTCTGATTTTCATCCGGGCACCGTACGCCATATTTCTTATTGCCTTAAAATCTATCAGCTCTCATCGTCTTTCGCTTCCTTGTAGTGGAACCCAGCTTGGAGCGTTGCAACAATGTAAGTTCACTTATTTATAAACCGACACGGCCGGGGGTCCGCAATGACCAATAATGATGGCCACGGTCACCTAAATTATCCCCGATGTCTCCGTTTCACCGTCTGACTCCGTATCTTTAGATTGACCGGCCTCCTATCTTTCATGCTGTCCGATGAAATGACCACTGGATCCGTTACCTCATCGGACCTTCATAAGAAAGCTTTCGCTGCGAAAAGCCATGCCTACAACTTGACTCAACCCCGCTTCAGAGATGCATTCCCTGATGTACGTTACCGGTCACTTGATTTGTTGTCAGGAAGCTGATAAACGTCTCATCATTCCGCTTTGCTGTGATTTTCGTGTTCCTTACCTTTGCTGTGTCTTTATTGTTGATCATTGCTCCGTTTTCGAACCGCAGTTCTGCACTCCCACTCTCAAGGACTTGCCAAATATGGGTGAGAGAGAACGAGGAAAGGCTGACAGTGGGTCAACGAGTGCGGACGCTCCGTACCTCTCACCCACGCCATCCTCAGCCACACTCTCACAGCAGACGAACCTCAAGCACAACATCAGAGTGGTTCAAACACCGATGGCAACAACCACTCCAATTGTAGCTGATGCCTTGACATCAACGAACAAGCCAGTTGTTCCTCAAGGTTGGTCAGCATCTTGGCGCCAGATAATTTGGGAAAAGTGGAGATGGGGGGTACTGATCGCGTTAGCTGTCATTGTCTCAAGGCTCTCCGCGGGTCCCTGATGAGGCTGGCTGGATCCGACTTGTCTAATTTTTTCTGGATATAGGAAGGTACGGACGTTGAGGTGTGCATACATGTTGAGCAGTTGATTTTCTGTGTTGCAAGCTTTGATTCTTTGCCTGTGGGCTTCCGCGCAGCACAACCACCGCTTACATGTCATCATCTTTACTTTCCCCCCTTTTCTTGTTTCACCTCGACCATGTCGCTCGTTACCCTTTTTTCTCTCTCTCTCGCAATATGTTAACTAGTGTAATACAAGCCATCCCATTGGTTGCATCCCATCATCTTAATTCCTCTTGACCTTGCCATAGCTTCGTTGGCCTGTGCGTTTCCCTGAGGACTGGCACGACAAAGTCCCAAATGTCGTTTGCAACCTTGTCTCGATCTTGACCTGCATCTATAACGACCCACCGATCCGCACCAATTTCCTTGCCAATTCTCTCAAAGACTTGGCGAACCCTCTCCTGAACCTCTCGTTTTTCGTACCTCTCTTCGCCATACCCTCCTCGTTGCATAGCCACCTCCGGTTTGACGTCAAGAAATAACGTCAGATCGGGTGCAGGAAGACCAATTTCGGGGGCCCTGCACCACTCATAAGTGAGATCGAATTGGGAACCTTTTTGAGTCGAGAACGCAATGCCTGAGAAGGCGTAACGATCTGCGATGACCGTCGTCCCCGACGCGAGCAACGCTTCGATCTTGGGACTGTATGTAGTGATGCACATCGGGATGGTGTACCGGCATCCAAGCATCCAAGCGCACGTTAACCAAAGCTCAATACGCGGACACGAAGTGACGAACACGAGTTCCCACCGGTTGGCTGCAAAGAGGAGGTGTATGGCGTGGTCGTCGAGATCGGATTCAGACCGCAGATACGCGTCGATCATTTTTCCGATCGCTGTCGTCCGGTCTGGAAGTCAAAGAAAAAAAAAAATGATGATGCGCGCGATTGCCCAGTGCCGGTCGTGGAATGCAAGTGGGATGCGATACGCGATGTTACGTTAATCAAGTGGATGTGCGATCATGATCGCGATACGGGTGGGCGTCGGCGCGGGCGGCGAGATGGTGAGAAAAAGGGAAGGTATCGGTGACAAGAGAATCAGAATCGTCGTCGAGGGGAGAGATAGGGCTCTAACCGGGGAATTTGAGTGATGTGGCTTTGGGGGATGGGCCGGACGCCTCCGTGGTCGCGGATTGGATGCGATCGACGAGACGCGCGACTTGTGTGGTCTTTCCGGACCTGTCCAGTCCTTCGACGACGATAAATGCGCCGCGCGCAGGGAGAGACATGTGTGGTCCGTCGTGGTTGGATGCAGTTGGGGTGTGAGAACAACTTGAATAGACAGCAAATTTACGTCGAGCGATCAATAAGTATGTGCACCCTCATGTCATTTCAAAGATACTGTATTCTGGTACTGGCTTAGAGACAGCACTGACGGTACGATAGAGCTGAATGGAACAACCATTTAAAAATATTGGCGGAGTTCGGCACGAACCACCTTCCATCGCACGATACTCGCACTTCATGGGAGGTGGACGGTATAACCGGTACCGAGAGACCTGGGAGGCGACACAGCGCATGATACGAGTCTGTGCAATATTACCACCTTGTTTGCACGGCGGTCAAACCCAATGATCGCGATGCTGGTAACAACTGTCATTAATTGTCAGTCCTGTGAAATTCCCAGACTGGCTAAACGAATGGGATGACACCACGCACGCTCTTCGAAGGAAATACCTCTTCAAGTCGATGACGACGTCTCAAAACGTGTCAGCGCGAGAAGATGACCAGCCAAACGAATACGCACGATATCACGGCCATTAGCAAGGTTTGCATCCTCGTGTCTGTGGCTTGGCTGGTCGGCTATTGCCCAACGCCACAGCCAACATGATTATCGCTAGCCCAGAGGACAGGAGATGATCAGTGATGGCGTCGAATGTTTTTGCCCACGTCAAGGGTAAATTATTTTCTCAGATCCAATAAACCACCCATGATTCTCTCATCCCCTGCGGATGATCGGAAACGACGAAAAGAAAACCACAGCCGGAACATCCTGCCGTCGTTGCGTTCTGCCTCTCTGCATTGGGATGGGAAGTGATGTAGTGACCAACAAGTCTGACATCGGCTATCGACAGACACGAGCCCATCAACATGGGATAAAGAATTCGACAATTACTCACCACCAGACTGGCCAGATCTTCATGCTCGGGCTTTGCTTCTCACATGACGTGCATGACAGGCGGGATCAGCCGAGACAATTTACCGTGAATGGAGAGCTGGTGACTGGACGGATTGCCTCGTCAAACACGGTTTCAGGGTCATCACAAGCGTACAATGACTTACCGCAAAAATATGCAGAGTCGATTTGCGGAACTGGTCCAGTCGGAGTCGGACACGCAAATAGACATGTCTCAAAACAAAACATGTGTTAGTACACAAATTCGATATACCAGTTGTGAGCCTGGCTTTCCCGACATATGCGACCAATGAATCAACATCCGTGAAGTGTTCTTCCAGGCTCTTGAGTCTCTGGGCTCAATAGTGAGTTCAATACATTCAGTCATTGGGCAGTATGATGACAGAGATTGTAAGTAGCTTTCATGGGCCGGGAAATACGACGCACGAGCCGTGGTCGTTTGGCAAGCAATCGGGTACGAAAGCTTCACCCGGTTGAGATGACAATATAAGTTAGGCCATCTTGGTACGAAAGTTATCTGTCACCCAGCATTCAGAAATGAGGAGAGAGAGAACAACTCACAGAAAAATCCTTTCACCGCACACATGACATTCTGAATGCGACGGTAGAGCAATGAAGTCAACATTGCCCCATCTTCACATTCCAAATGATCAGAATCTAGTTTCTGCAGAGTGATGAGAAGAGGTTTCCTGTCTTTGGACAAGGACATCCCCGTGATCGACGCCATACCGTCAAGATAGTAAGCCGCATTCACCTCTCCGCGCCAAGACTGGGTCAATTCGAAAGCGCCGGTTACTGAAACTGCCATGCGTGGGATAGGCGGACTGTCTGCGACCTAGGATGACACGGATGGAGTGGATATTGCGAGAGCGTCCCAAGTCGCACTAGGAGATACGTCTAGCTGAAAGAGTCTATTGTTACTACGCACAGCGTCGAGCATTTCAGGCCACAGCCTTCTCGTACATAATGAATGAGCGGAGTGTGTGGGAATTCTAGATCGGAGTGGCATCACAAACCTATTTGGCAGCTTCTGTTGTTCGTAAATGCATCGTCTCGCCTTCCTGTTGGGCCGGTGGTCGCGGGTAACCGCGGTCGAAGAGAACGCCGCCGCCCCATAACTAATAATTCGGTAACATCGGCACTGCGGCCGCTCAGTTGCTCAAACAAGCTGGTCTGGAGCACCTGTCTGGGACAAATATTCTTGGCCGACTGACACCTGTCGTTTCAACCACCCCGGCCAGGAACACCAAACGCCCAGATCAACCCTGTGGGTCCAGGAGGTACCGTTCGTCGCCAGGAGCTGCGCACCCTCAGGAACCCGATATCCACGACCAACGCTATGGATTAAATCATTACTTAGGAGACAATCGCCGACGGAGTTGAGTAAATGCCCACGTCAACCGTCGCTGCCCCTTTCTTCAGGTCCAAAATTTCTCATGAAGCTCAAGGAGATCTAATTGACCCGATTTCTTTTGGCCGCTGCGGATGCTGCCGGAGTGGTCTCCGACAAAGCAACGTCAAAAAAGTGGGGTAGGGATGTGCGACGACATCGCGAAGGCAGAGCCGGGGCATGCTCCCGCTACTGCCGTCGCTGCATCGAATCCGTGTCTGCATTCAGATGGGCACTGATTTATTGACCACAGAAATTCCCAAGTCTGACATCGGCTAGTTGTAAAATATGACAGATACATATTAACAAACCCCAGATATACTCAATAAATGCACGACTATGGACTCACCGCTGCGCCGTTTGATATTCCTTTTTCTGTAATTTATTTTCACTTGATGAGAGACCATATCTGTTGGAAAAATCAATGAAACTTACTGTAAAGTTCGCTCGCAGTCTCAGTGGCGAACCAGCCGCTTGATCGCCTCTACAACATCAATAACGACACACAAGGCAGATCATAATCATGAATTACGTACCACATATGCATGTGAGCCCGTGTGCCTCCGACTCCTACATGCCTGTCCACGTTTCCCTTGATAAGACAAGGTTGAAAACCGTCAGCTTGGTTGACGACAGACAAGCATGTGATATGGTCCGACCATTCCGACAGGCTCCGGCGCTATGTGCATCAGTCCCTGAGCTCGAGGTCGACATTAGTACTTAAGAACATTAGGCTCGAGTCAATAGCTTGGCCCGTGCACGTGTACGAAAGTGGAAGGCGTTCAGCTCAGGCTGGCACTGATGATGGGCTCAACTCTTGAGAGCGCGTTCGAGTACAGTTAGTTCTGAGATAGAGGGCTGACAGGAAGTGTGTTCATAGGACCGTAAGGAGAAAGAAAGTGTGTCACCGTTTGCCACGGCACAAGGGACAGCAGAAGTGTTCCAAAGCGCTGTTGAACCTAGATGTAAAAAAGATGGGACTTGCATTTCAAGTACTTTCGAACATGGGTTCCACCGTTCGAACGTTGACGTCGAAGGAAGCAGTGCCAGTGGTCTGTGCACTGCCCTTCACTTTATAGATGTTACCCACCATCCCTCGTAGTCTGTACTATTCATAGAGAAAATTATAGGTTCCGTATTACCACCCTCGCTTCCATCTGCTGTATGCAGGAGGCCGCGGATCTTGCAGTCGTTAGCCGTCCGACAATATGCACGGTCAGACCACACTGGTTCGATACACAAACCGAACAATCTATTTCATGGTCAGTCCAAGACCTTCTCCACACAAGCCGGGGACCACCAACCACCGATGGTCGTGGATCACTACCTACTGTGAGTCCTCGGAACGTATCGTATCTCGCACTGATCAGCTGTTACAGCGACCGATCATTTGTGGGCTTTGCTTGTTGCCTTGCAGAATATTTTGACATCGGGGTTCCGCGATCATGTATTCAACTTCAATCGAGAGCCAATCCCACCGTTGATCGAAACCACAAGTATATCATCACTTGTAATATCTTTCACATACCACTCACATCATCAACGATGCTCTTTTCGTACCAGGGACAACCCCGAAACAAGGCGCAGCTCACAGGTACCAAATCCATCAGCATCAAAGGATTCAGGACTCGGGACGCATCGATCCTTTGCCGTCTCTATTGAACATGTCGACATCTTGGCGGTTCCGTGTCCCCTGACAAGCTCTCGGCTACTTACGCTGGTGTTTCGTGTCGAAATCCGGCTAGACGTAGGAATGCTTGCAGGTTCGCCCATGTTCGCTCCGCAAATCTCCTCGGTACATGAAGGTAACGAGAGGAAGAAAGGTCACAGAGATGATCTATGCGGTGTGCAAGGGTATGCACCCAACAACCGGGTCGTCGCGAACGAGATTGCGTGGGCTGGACTCGTATCCGTTGTACTCGGAAAATATATCAACCCCTGATCGATGAGCGTTAAGCGGGTCTCGCTTACACCTGAGGATTTTTTTTTCTGTCATCCATTTGACAGGCTCGGGTCACACCACGGACCAGTCTTGCCATATTTGCTTGTGAAATTTGGGTCAGTCTTCCATTTTTCGCAACGAGATGATACGGTCTTATCTGATAGACATGCGACGCTCTGAACTGACCCCATGATGACGAGAGTTCCACGTGTGACGGACGTGGATGACCAAGTCGTCCCAAACGTTTGGCCCTAGCCGTCGCCTACGATCTAGTCACGCTTGACCCGTGATTTTCGTCCTCCCCTCGCGGGAGAGTGGAAACCAGTGCTTCAGCGCCCAAGCGGCGGAGTTATTATCCCGCAAGGGATGTGTTTTGCACTTAAACTAATCTCACACCGTGGGCGTTTTGAATGCTCCGTGGAGAATGTGCGCCGCACACTGCATGCGACCAAGGTATACGCATGGGAAGTTATCCACACTACGATACGTACGAAAGAAGCCTTCGAGACGTCGAAAAACAGCAACCGAGGTCGCTTTGCTGGTCAGAGCTCAGAAGCACAAATGATCGTTGCCTGTGGCGTTTAGAATCACACCTCCAATCATAGTCTGGAATTTTGGATCCGTATGTACAACCATGACCTGATCTGGTCGAGGCCAATTCTCATGGGATTTCAAGAAGTCCATCACGTTGGCTGGCCCGGACTGTTACATAAGTTGAGCACAAAGGCCCATCAAATAAGCATGTGGCCACTCGGTGAAAAATCGTGGAAACGAACGGATCAGGAAAAAAATACAAGGTTTTCGTTTCCGAGAATCGTTTCCAGAGTAAACGTAAGGGGTCCTTGGCTGTCCAGCCTGTCCAGTGATTGAACGACACGGCCAGACTCATCACCAGGCCCTGAGCTTTGGTGTGTGGTGTTAAACATGTGATCGATCTAGGCACAAAAGTCTCAGGTTTAATTATATTCCAAGGGAAATACGGGGAACTGAGTCGGGAATAACTCAGGTAGTTCAGGCTGAAAAAATAACGAATTTGGTTAGATGGGGAGTGCGGGAGTAGTCACTACCCGCTAAATGATGTGATTCGTTCTCATGATGTGGCTGGTTCGTCAAAACCTAAAGTACTGGGAGGTCTCGTAAGTGATGGTGCGAAACGAACAGTCAGAAGCCTTGTGATGCATCAACCGTAGGCAACGTGCGCGAGGGAATTAAGACACCATTTGATCTGCCAATGCGATGTTGCTTAGCATCCCAAGAACAACGGGAAAATGCGTCGAGCGCAGCGCGTATAGGTTCAGGGTCTCTGGCCACGTTCATGAATTTGAGCCTGTCCCGCGACATGCAGTGCGTGATGTCACGCACAGGCTATTATTCAAAGAAGCAGCTGAAAAAGTGACGCTACCAAGTGACCGAGATTGGTAACCTGAACAAAAGTGTGAGAATGGTCGAAATAAAGTTGCTCGAACCTATGTCGGAGAGATGGGTCTGGAGTGGGATGATATATTGGCAAGATACTCGATTATTTCGTGAGCTGTTATCTACAAGAAGCGACATTAAACTATGCAGGGTGAAGACACTACTTACGAGCGATCTTGCTGCAAGCAAGGCACGCGAGTAACGTCGTGTGGTGTTGTGTACAATCTGTAGGAGTGGCTATCAAAAGTCACTAGTCACTCGCCAAAAGTTTGTCGCACCTTTTTACATATTTTCACGCCTTTCTGGCTCCAACTTGGGTGAAAAGGCTGTTGGAGACAGTGGGAAGATACATGTGATTATGTAATCTCAGTTGTTCCCTCGAGGGTGTGCTCAACGTTGTCCGAGTCCAAGCCTCAAATTTTGGCGAGCTGACGGACAGACCAATGGCCATTAAACATCTCGAAAGTGAGCATAGCGTACTTTTTGTGGTCGACGAATAACTGATGCCCAACAACGCTTGCTTGTTAGACTATCTTGCTGAGCGGAAGCACTTGCAAACATTTTCTCTCGGTGTCTTGTCAGACTCGCGTCTTGGAATTGATGCGTCTTATTACTTGCAACAGCTCACTGATAATCCGCCTTCACGCGAACCTCTTCTCCCCGCCACAGGTGGCCTTCCTCTCGCCTTAACCCAACGCATCGAAGCCGATCTTCGTGCTCTCGAAAAACTCCACATAAAGCCAGTCTTTGTCTTTCCCGGGTTGCTCCCTGCCAAACGATGGAAACAATATCAACATCACGCCGAAAACAACGAAGCTTGCAGAGATAGGAGAGAGGCATGGGCCAAGTATGAAGCTGGCCAGGAGGATGCCGCCATCAAGCTCTTTGAGGGTCGTAGCGGTCTTGCTCAGTGGGATCTCTGGCGCATGGTTCTTCGTATCTTTAGGCATCGGAATGTCGAGTTTCTTGTCGCGCCATACGTTGCTTGGGCACAGGTGAGTTGTTGAGTATACAGCCTTCCGTGCATCATAATCATTCTGTTTCAAGCTGATCTATCTTCTTCGTCACCCAAAATCATATATCCACGCCATCTACGGTCCAACGGATACCCTCCTGTACCCAGGGGTGGACAAATTGATTACCTCACTTGATCTTACTTCCAGCACGCCATCGTTCACGTGTACGTCAAAGCGCTCCATCGTGAATGATCTTGGAGTTAACGAAGACCAATTCCTTGACATTGGAATTTTGGTTGGGTTTGAACACTCTCCAACTTTTCCCCCAAACATGCACGACCAAGCGCTCAAAGCCACGGTGGACATGGTCAAGTACTACAAGTCCGGACACGCTGCCGTGACCGCGTTTGCAGAACACCATGGTGTTAAACAGACGCAATACGCGGATCAGTATGCTCGAACACGTTCGATGATCAAGTATTCCCTAATATTCTCTTCCGAAGGCGCTGTCGTGCCGCTTCCACTCGCCATCACCACGCCTCCTACCCACGGACACCCCAATCATCATCCGCACCATCCAACGGCTGCGGACATTCCTTCCGATTTGCATGAAATCTTTACTCACCGGCTTCCTGACGAAGTCTATTTCTATCTGTCGCGAGGTCTCTTGGGACCTCAAGCGCTGGTTTGGTTGACAACTGGTCAGATTGTTGAACCGCCACCGCTTGATAATGGTGAAACCACAGAGTATAAGCGATTTGTCAAAGAGGTCATCACGGATGGGCAGACAGGACCACGGGCAACGGCGCTTGCGCTAATCAGTAGCGTGGCGCACACGTTCTGGAACAATCGGAAGGTGACAGGAAATTTCTGGTTCGACAATCCCGCACCACATGGACAAAAACCTATACAGCACAACTCGGCACAAACCGTGCAACTCGCGGAGCGTGTCGCAGGTTGGAACGTTAGCTACGCGATCGTTGAGGAAGAGCTGAGACGACAGAACGTGGGTGGTTGCTTGGTGCTACTGCGCTTAATGTTGACTGCCACGTGCGATGTCTAGTCGTCGACGATTGATTTCGCGTTATGCTTGGGTGCGACTGTGTCGGAAAAGCTTGCTGTACGGACCAAGGGAAAGGCGAATCTACCGAATAACCAGTTGGACAAGAAAGACGAAGTGGTGGCGAACGTTATTTGGCGATTCCTTGAATTGAGAGGGTGAGTGCCTCTTGTCGGAATGAACAAGTGAGCACGCCTGGATGGATTGGCATTGCAGGTTCCTGTTGAACTCCCACATGCACTCACCGTTGGCGAGAGCTATGTACACAGCAATCAAACAAGCGAAGCTGAACGACAAGTTTCAAGAGCCACTGTATTTATTCTTGGAACTAGTGAGAGCGGGAGTGATGCACG
>JBBPTB010000443.1:0-20557 GCA_038093875.1 Boletus tylopilopsis | reverse complement strand
AGGCAGCCAATGAGGTCCGACGTGCTACTCCTGTGAAAAATTTGGGCCCGCGTATGGGTCCAGGAATGTCCGGCAGGGCAAGTACTGACACAGTCAACATTTTCCGACATGAGGCAGTACTAGCGACAGTTCAAGATATTGCATAACGCAGCAACGTGTTCGTGTTCCCGCAAGTTTTGATCCATACATCCTATAGGTAGGGGTCTGAGGCTGCAAGTGCTATCTGAGCGTCCATAGACTCATGCTGCTTGCCTTAGAGATCACTCTCCGAACTTTGATCTCACCAATTAGGTCACTCGGGCCAGCCATGATCCCGTGGCATATCGCTTACCTATATCAATGGGATACTGGTCCTGATAACGCCAGTGTCATCGGTCAGTGTCTGTGGAGTGTAAGTATCCAATTTCTGCAGGTACCACAAGAAAATTTGTATGAAAAAAAAAAACAGAACATCGAGAAGCAGGTCACGCACGACCTTACCACGACCCCCAACTACATCAACTCACCCAACAACACACGCGACACCTTGATCAAACACATTTCAGTCCATATTTTTCACTCCAATCGTTATACTTTTTCATCATGTCGGGCGTGATTTGCTTTCGAATGGATCTGGCGGCCTCCTCGAAAGCAACATGAGGTACCTGTCGTGGGACATCGATGAGAAACACCCTCGACGATTCCCGAAAAACAAGACGACGGTCTTACATGCGGTGCACGAACGTCTTTTCGCATCGTCAACAAGGCCGCTTCTTGACAGAGCGCCGCAATTTCCGCGCCACTACACCCGTCCGTCTGGGTCGTCTCTCGATCAGCACGCTACGCGCAGAGCATACAACGCTGAACGCACCATGGCTGCGATCTTCTGAACATCAAATTCGGGTTCGATACTCATCTTGCGAGTTCGGATGCGCAAAATCTCCTCCCTGCCTTCCTGGTCCGGTGGGCCAATAAACAGGATGCGGTCGAGACGACCAGGCCGCATCAACGCAGGATCCTTGCCAAGCAAACGAAAACTGTTAACAAATGACAAGATGACACTGATTGGTAAACTCACTATGACATCAGGTCGGTTGGTGGCTGCGATGACTGTGACACCGGTCAATTCTTGGACGCCATCCATTTCGTTCAGCAAGCTGGTAAGCACGCCCTCGTGGGACGACACACTTCCTTCCTCCGAGTCCGATCGAGAAGTGCCCAGTGCGTCAATCTCATCCTATCACAACGAGTTAACAGTCGTGAATCGTATAGGGCGGAAAGGACAAACAAAGAATATGATAGACGGCGCTGCTGCACGAGCTTTTCTAAATATTTCGCGCACCGCTCTCTCAGATTCACCGACATACTTGTTCAAGAGCTAGGACATGGTTTAGAGGAGCCACACAAGAAGACAGTATGGACACTTACCTCTGGACCTTTCACAGCCATGAAGTTGACCCCACTCTCTGTTGCACAAGCACGTACAAGGACCGTCTTGCTACATCCAGGTGGTCCATAGAGAAGAAGGCCCTTGGGTGGACGCACGCCCAGTCTCTCGAAAGCCTCGGGATAAAGTAATGGAAATTCGACAGCTTCACAAAGCTTCTGTATTGCTACTGCTTGACCACCAATATCGGAATACCTTATCGGCGGTGTATCCAAAAAGACAGACCGCATGGCAGATGGGCGGACGTTCGGCAAAGCATCAGAGAGATCCGCAACAGTGAGACTCAAAGAACCAGGAATTGCTGTCGCGCTCGAACCGGATGACGCATTTGTATTCACCCAACGCTTGATAGCAAGTGTACCAGCTTCGCGAATGACGGCGCTCAGGTCTGCTCCGACATACCCATGGGCACGACCAGCGAGAGTACGGAGGTCGGCTTGCGAAATGGTATGAGGAGTTTTTGCGAGCAGAACTTCCAGGATTGCTAGACGCGCTTCGGCATCCGGCACGCCTAATATAGCGCGGAGGCAAATGTAGAAAATATCAATTTCATCACCCACATGGTACTGAGAATTTGTCGCGTGCTTACCTATCTCGAACTCCCTATCGAATCTTCCAGGCCGTCGAAGAGCCGGGTCGATCGCATTCGGTCGATTCGTTGTTCCGATAACCACAACCCTTTCCAACATGCCACTGGTCGTCTCATCTTCCATTCCGTCCATTATCGTCAGCAGAGTCGCGACCACTCGCTTCTCGACCTCTCCGCCGGCACCATCCTCACGTCGTGGGACCAATACATCAATCTCATCCAAAACGACAATACACGGGCTTTTGGCACGCGCATTCCGAAAGACCTCTCGTAGTCGGGCCTCAGTCTCCCCATGGTATGCCGACGAAAGCTCGGGCCCATTGATGATAATGACGGAAGATCTCGTAGAACCTGCTATGGCACGTGCCAGATGCGTCTTACCTGTTCCGGGGGGGCCATGGAGCAAGATGCCCCGCGGCGGTTTTAGACCTACATAGAGGGTAAGCTAAATGATGAATTTCTCCCAGGTATGACCAACCGAAATGTACAAATAACTCCGGTCTCGTAAGAGGGATCTCGATTAAATCACGTATCTCAGCAATTGTCTTGTTAAGCCCCCCAACTGTGGCGTAGGCATCAGATGGCGCTATTTTCTCAAGGGTCTCAATGTCTGGCTGTAAAGGAAAGCATGTGTAAGCGTCGTCTTAGTCCGGATAACTCCATGCACCTTGTGAGGGAGGTCGATCTGATTATCGCTGTCGTTGTCCGAGATGCAGACGAAGGTATCCCATCCTGTTGTCCACAAAAGTGGCTGCGAATGGAGGGATATCGATTTGACATCTTCGGTGATAGAACTGACTAGGTCAGCTATCTCGGGTGGACGCGTAGAAATGGAATCGATGAAAAATCTCCGAGGTCTTCCTTCATATACAACTTCCACGATCTGTGAAGGTGTGATAACCTTGAGACCAACTAAATTATGTTCAATTGAAGTGTGTTAGCACATCGACGAGAACGCGTGAGTTACTTACCGAGGTGTTCGCGCAGTAAAATCGACAGCCAATCTCTACGCTTCCCAGAGTCATGAGCGTCTTTCTTGGCACTCTTCGTTTGTCCTGTGAAAATTTCTCGCAGACGGATGTACCCAGCTTCTTGAGTGTCACGCAATGATGGCAAAAATGAGTTGTCCTTATTGGTGGATTTTCCGTGTAAGGGATATATCTTGACCTGACTTCCTTCCTCTAGGCGCGCCGTGAGGAACAGTGAAGAAGACAACGAAACAACTATATGATCACGGGGTCAAGTTCAGCAACACAAGGGACATGCAACGATGGTACGATGTGATACTTGCCATTTTGTGAAACGTCTATAGACGGCCACAAGACCCCAACTGCGAAGTCCTGTCACGCGGGGGGAAATCAGTCTCTCGAAAATACTATGATACGTGGCAACATCATATTTCCAGCCCCACCCGACTCTTACCTTTTTTGCATTGCCGTTATCTGCCTGTGATAAGGCGATCACGTCGCCAGAACACAACTTGAGAGATTTCAAGCTGTCTGGATGGACGATAACGCGCTTTGCGCTACGCGACTCTCCTTCGGCAGGCTCTGATAGGGAAACGGTGAATATCGGGACGGCCATTTGCTTGGCCAACGTGATCAATGATTCAATGGACCCGTCCGCGTGCTGGAACGCGTCGCGATAAAAGAGTTTTTGCTTGTGATTACTATAGTAGTCGTTCACGCAAGGGTCGAGGATGGGAACCTGGAGGCCTGTCAAGAAAGTTACCCCTGCTTGTCAACAACAACAAATGATATCCAAATTGATAGACCCCAGTTGAACAGTGATGATCGCAGTATTGGACGTGGATGTGATCTTTTGAATCCGCATGCACTCAAAGCTTGTATAATTGAGTTTGGCTGGAATGTTATCCGCTTCCGCGGTAGTCCCACGGCATTTGCCGATCTATCGGGAGAGTCATACAGAAACTTTTTTTCCTGGGACTCTAAGCCGAGTAAAACTGACAAGTCACCATCTCTTAGCGTTTATCAATCAACCTGAACAAGGCACAACGCGCGGCTTGAATTGTATGCCCACCAATGTGACCTCCGCCGACAATGTTCACGTCGAAAGAAAAAAATATTTGATGATTTCAACACCCCCGCAGGCCCATCTGAGGAGCACCGAGCTTCCGAATATTGGAGCCATCAAGTTTGACCGCCGTTTGACGGTCTCCGTACGTAGTCCTTGACGTGTCACAAGCCAACACCCGCGTTGCTCGGAAGCAGACTCTGACAACTCATGTCAAACTTGTGTTTGTCATCCAGTCTCTGCGCCTCCGGAATTGTGGCAGGAATCCTGGGATCTGTATACCGTGGAACCCCACTCCTCTGATGCGGCGCTGCCCACCTCGTTACGGCGCACCTTCCTCGTGTCTATTTCGGAGAGGATCCTGGGGAAAACTGGCTGGTGGATAATGCGCATAAATGAAACTGGCCAAGTACCCCCGAACCATCTTGGAACGTGTCAAGGGAATGAACTCACGGCATACCGTTCCTCGCTTTCCCCACACGTTCCCCCCCTCTCTTTTCGATTCCGCTTCGAATCACAACCACAATCTCCGTAGTCGGAGCTTCGGCGCAAGTATGTAGATTGAATCACAGGAACTTGAATCAGTACAAGCGTCCTTGCATTCTTCTGATTGTCGACTTGACGACAACGCCGACTTGGAACTCGTTTCGCACAGCTTTTGGCAACGGCCAGGTCGAACATCTTGGCTACTTGCTTGGCCACCATGAAGTCATAGGTCTATATCAGCGCACTGCCATCCTGATCATGAATCCATCATGGCGTCTCGTCCTCACGCTCGAAAACCAAGTTCTCGTGGCAGCCCTACTGTAGCCAACCCTTTGTGCCCCGATAGGTCTCAGTCAGGTACGGCCAAGGTACAGGCGCAATATGGCAGGCCAGTCACGAGGCATGATGTACTGTGGGCGCAACCAAAATTCCAGATTAGCTGTCATATGCTTGTGCTAAACGGTATGTTCCAAAGACAATGCACGTGCTTGGCCATGATCAGCAGTGGAAGAGAAAGAAGAATATGTTGAAGCAGAACTTTTTGTTGGCTGGGAGTGGAGAGCCTTTAAAAGGGCGTTGAAAGCGATGGCGCCCAGTGTCGTAGCAGGACCCCAAAGTCAGTACGTTCTTTACTTGGACACCTGCGGCCGCCCTAACCAATTCATCCGCTCAGATCTGTCACGCTCAGCGCCAGGATGTGGTCACGGTCGGACTATTCGCTCCTCTCATAAACACATGACGGAGTAAAGCGTGAGACCCGAAGCTTGTCTCAAGAACACCGGATAAATGGATTCATTTCGGCAAGGTGGAACATTATATTGGTAAGTTAGCGTGAAGGTACTTGCGCCACAGTGCCCACTTGGCATAGTCAAAACATACCTCTTTACGGATCATGGTGGACAACGCCATCGCATGATTGGTCGAGTCAATTCAATAGAAACACTGAGGCGAACAGGGTCCCGATTGGGCGAGATATGTGGGACTGCCGATGTGTACCGATTAGACCGATGACGCGGTGCTACCGCTAGATCAGGGTTCCCGAGCCCACTATCTTTGTTCCGAGTGGTCAGGGAAGCTGCTTATAGTCAAGACGGCCCAGATCAGCCCACAGCTCGAACAGCGTTCTTCTGATAAAGAGTTATCTGATTCAGCCACATGACAAACATGCGTTTACGAGGACTATAGGTGTCCATGCAACGTGGACCGTTATGCAGCCGATAAACTTGGAGGGGGGGGGACCACAGCAAGTGGAGGTGTGGGACCCTTTTGATCGCATGCATAGCAAGCTTGACTAGGACGAATATGTACGTATTGTTTTTTTTCTTTTCGACAGGAAACCTATAAAACCGGGCTCAGCCAACCGGTTCCCCCCAACTTTAATCCTCCCCACGAATCTTCCCGTATCAAGCATGTGTAGACAAATAGCGTGAGGATCATAGTCGTCGCCACTACGTGTCCGTTGGAACTGAGCGTCGATTTCTTTTTACAGAGAAGGAACCCGGTGGCTAAAATGTGGTGTACGGTGACGATCTATTTCGTTGTCCAATACGAGAAGTGCTAAACCTGAGGTACAGCACTTTCAACGACATCTCGTCGTCGCGATCATGGACTGTGACTCGACGCGATGTGAACGCAGCTACCGGCATCCTCCCAACTGTAGACAACCGAACTGCACCAAGGTGGGTATTCATCCGAGTCCGTGGAAAGACGGTGCCTGACGTGCCACGGACAGAACTTTGGCGAAGAGATACAACGATCTATAGACGACGTCAACGAGTTCTGCTTTCAATGCCGGATGGCGATGAGCCGGCGTCGCTGATAATCTACTCATCTCGCGTCTTCAATCGTCATCCTTCCAATCAGATTCGCATGATTGCACCATACCTGTATCTCATTGCATGTTAATAATTATATATCAAGCTCAAGAGCTGTGTGTTCCTTCTGATACGTCCGCAGAGCTCCGAAACGCGGCGCACGGCAGCCATGGGAGGGAATGTGCGCTAGACTGAGGTCTCATGATGTTACGTTCAAGTGTTCACCGTTGTCCGCATGACCAGAGTCAAGTTTTGCTGGAACCAAGAAAACAGATCAGCTTTCCCGAATTTCCCGAAACCCCGAAAACATCCGACACCATCCCCCCACGCTCGCCTCAACAAACAGGAGACTTGAGACGCGACACCACGCGACGAACACGAGTATCACAATCCCAAGCGAATGAATGTCAACAAGACATATCAGTGGAGTAAAGCCTCAGGATAATTTGGCGTGAGCTTCAGCGCGAAGATTGGCGCGGGTAGGTCGCGAATGTTCAAGTGGCTCCCGGTTCACCCACACTAGCCAGGTTAAGCCATGACAATGTTCCAGGAATAAAGTACGCAGGTCGTCTATTTGCAGTTGGTACAATGAACGAGACCGGATGAAGAATGTTGCAGCTGAGACCCCAACAACCTGGTCGAACCGCACTTAGTGAGGGTGGTTCTTGTGGTACTCTGCCAAACAGGTGAGGATAGTGGCAAATCAACATGATGAGCTACTTACTCAAGTGCACTGGATGAGGATGGCGTGTTATAAGTAACAGTGGGGAGAGTGGAAAGCGAGCACATACTGTTGTAGTCGATGGTGTAACCGACACCAAAGAAGAAGAGAATGACGCAACCTAGTTTATTGAGAGCCTTTTTGTCGGGGTCAAACGCTGCTGGTGGTGCACGGCCCTTTGGGAGCTTGGAGTAGAAGTTCACCAAGGGTGCGAGTCCCTCTCCAGACCCTGCAGACTGACACAAAAAATGAGTAGGGACGAAAATGCCCCGTAGCAAGGACGTACGAGGTGGGACGGGGTCGCGATTTTTGGTGGGATAAGACCGGTGAGCTGGCGGCGAACGAGTGTAGGCAACATGATGAACACTTTGCAGACAAGCAGAAGAACGGAATGGCCCGGAGTGACTGTTTGTGGCTGTTTGTATTTATCCCACGATCACGTGCTTGTATCCAAGACATGGACCCACATAGACAAACCGTCGCGTGACTCGGAGGTCGTGGTCATTGAACAGAACAATAAGTGAGCTTAACTTGTGTTGTTCATGATCTCGACATTCACCGCTCATGCCCTCGTTGCGCTTTTCGTGACGTTCTACGTCGGCTCGATTTATATCTCCAAGGATGCACGACTTTCCTTTTCCAAAACCAAAGTAAACCTTGACTATGGATTCGCGCGGCCTAAATTGCAGGATGAGCGTTGGAGGGACGACCAAGACGTGATACGTGCGCGTCTTGTGGCAGTTAGCGTTGCGACTTTTATTTGTTGCGCAATCGTTCTGGCCCTAATTGCGACAGTGTCGGCGAATAATAACGATGTACGTATCTAGTCTTGGCTTCGACACTGTCAAAACTGACGATACCAGTCTTGGACATCGCTGCAAATGACCATCTATTACCTTGGCTGTACCCCCACCAACATTCTCCCACACCTTATTACCCCTATGCTCTTTCTCGGACCACTCTATGCACATTTCCTGCGTGGAACACTGCCTGGTCAGCATAATTGGTCCTTTCAGGAGGATCTTCTCTCTATCTTCGCCTTGACCGGTATACGGAACTATTTAGTTGTGGGTGGTTGCATGGCATACCTCACAGCACGGTGTTGACTCGGACAAAGGCTCCCATCACTGAAGAAGTCGTTTTTCGCGCATGCGTACTCACCGTGTACCGCTTGGCGCAGTCCTCAAAGATGCGAATGATTTTTCTAAGTCCTTTTCTATTCGGGGCAGGTGAGGATTTCACGGACGCGTGTCCAAGCAATTACTTGGCAGCATGAGCTTACCTTACCACACAGCCCACGTACATCACGCCTGGGAGATATACAACAGGTATGGACGTAGCTCGGCGGCCTTGAAACGCGCTGCAATCGGCACGGGTGAGATATTTTCGGGGAAGATGTGGGATTAGCCACCTTGCTGACCAATCCACTGATGTGATCCAGCCTTTCAATTTACTTACACTAGTATCTTCGGATTCTATTGCGCATATCTTTTCCTCCGTACTGGATCTATATTCCCGCCAATCACCGCGCACGTATTCTGCAATATCATGGGTGTCCCTCAGCCGGCCAATGATATCACCGACAGACCTGACCGGAAATTAGGTGTGTTCCACTATTTCGTCCTCATGATAGTGATATTGAAACGCCGCAAACGAACAGCCATCATGGTTGCCTACCTCGTTGGAGTTGTTGGCTTTTTTTCCATGCTGGACAGTTGGACGTTCACTGAGGGTACTCTGTATTGGAATTAGATTCATATCTGCTTTGACGCTGGTTCGTCGAGCTTATTTAGAGTGTACGCTGCAAGGAAATAATAATAACATAAACTCACGTGATAGCTCTCTCTATCTTGCCGCGATTTTAAATTGCTGGCAAGTTTGCCTGGAGACAACGTTGTCTCCGCACTCCTCGCAGACCACAGTGGCGTGTTTGGTCCCATCATTGTCGTGTGTCAAATGCCCCATAAGCGAGCAAGGCGACTGGTGAGGGAGCAGGAGAAAGCCAGACGGTATGCAAGTGACTCAATGATGAGTCCAACGAGACACTCAATGAGTCATATTTTTTTTTACAGAGCAACCGATTTGGCCCCCACGATCTCCATCGAACACGAACCTATTCCGAAGTCAGTCTCGCGTGTTCTCGGCGCGGGACAAATCAGGCGAGAATACCGGAAGAAGAAGCGGGAATTCAACGGAGTCGGTAACTCAGACGAGGATAACCCTCAGCACAAAAAGAGACGTCACGACGACGCAACGGTCAAGGATGGGGAAACTACGGCGCTTGTGATCAACCAAGGCGAAACCGTTGCCCAATTCAATAGGTGAGTGAAATTTCGAATGGTAACACACAAACATTCATTGCTAACAGGCGGGTGGAGACAAGTATGATGCCTTTCATCAAGACAGCGCTGCGGCAGTCATCTGCGCAAGCGCGCAGAGTGCGGAAAGAAGCACCAGCACAGGAAACACTAAAACGGGGCAAACAAGGAGACAAAGTCCGTCATCCCCCTCCGGCGAGCTCGAAAAAGGGTTCAGATCCATCGCCCACTCCCGCTGTCCACGAGGCTGACAACGACAGTCGGAGTGTAGCAAAGGAGTTTCAGGCTGTCTCTACTTCTGCTCCCCGCCGGCTCAACGATATCGCGCAAGAACCTCCCGTGATCAAGAAACGCCCTCGTGGAGCAAAAAACGATGTAGCCCCGTCAGGAGTGTTGAGTATGGCACAGAAGGCTATGATTGAGGAGGAAAGGAACAACGCCATCAGGCGTTACCGTGAATTGAAAGCCAGGAGACTGCGCGAAGACGGCGGAGTAAAACCCGACGATTGATTGGGCGGTTGTTGTAACCTACCATAACTGGATCCTCCATCCTCCAGGACGGTCAGCATCTGGCCCCCGGGTGTCAGAGCAACCCGATAATCTCCTCTGAAAACTAATCGAGGGTGGCCAAATCTCGGTCCGTATAGCTCTTACGACGGTGCTCGGTCAACTATTGTATCCCCATCCTTTATTCTTGGAAAAATTACAATTCGGATCCCATTGACGCCGTATCATCGGGTCGCTCCTCCGATGCGCCTGGATCGTGGGCCGTCTTCATGCAAATTGTTACCCCAGTCTTGTTTCTGAAACCTTTTTGTTGATGACTCGTGGTCATTGACTCCTTTCCGTGCGCCGTTATGCCGAATCCTCGCACTTCTGGTAGTATTACACGTAAGTCACACTGATTTCCAAACCCACTCTACACCCGAATCGCGCTTCTGCGACTGGGCTTCGGGTACCTAAACAACAAAGTTTCAGCTCCTCCGTCGACGGCGGATGCATTGGCGACGCACAACTCAACTTGGCTCTTCTCGGAACTGTCGTCATTGAAGCGATCGAATCTTAACGAGGCCCCCCCGATGTCAGCTAGCGTTCCTAGGCTCTTTCTACGCCTCCTTGCACGGCGGGGGTGTCCGGCACAGCGAACAGAGCTAGTGGCTCAGATCATACGGACACAGTATACATCTCAAAGCGTGCAGTATCGCCTGCTGCAAACCGTGTTCCTATAATACCCGCTGGGCGAGTCTGTTGATATTAGGTATCATGATTCCTTTTTCCGGTATCTTCGGGAAGCCTGCTAATGCAGTGCGATCTGACGTCGTATCCCGCGGCCTGTTTTTATAGTTCGTGCTCTCTGAAGGGTTTTCCCGTCACGACTCTCCCTCCATTCCGACTGAGACCACAATGAGTCGGACTGATCTCAAAAAGCAGGTGTCGCTGTCAACGCGTCAATCGAGTTTAGAGAGGACGACGTGCGAGTCCTCTCCGCAGGATAGCGAAAAACTCGTGGCGCCGTCGATACCCGCTGCAGAGGACACCGAGCGCAGCAGAGTCCGGGCATGGTTGGCTGTCTTTGGCGGGTTCCTCGCCCTCTTTTGTTCCTTTGGACAGCTCACTGCTTTCGGTGCATTTCAAACCTGGTACTCTGATCACCAGCTGGCGTCCAAGTCGCTGTTCACCATATCATGGATAGGGTCGGTGCAGCTGTGGACGTTTTTTTTCACGGTACGTCGACTCCCCTTTCCAAGTGGCGTCTGGTGACCGTTGTGTTCCAGGGCGGACCCATCGGGGTTTGGTTTGATACTTCTGGTCCCACTCCAATACTTTGTTCTGGAACGTTCGTTCTGGTAGTCAGCCTGGTAGTGACTAGCTTCTCGGTCCAATATTATCAGTATCTGCTCGTTCAAGGTTTTGTATTTGGTTTCGGGGTTGCGCTGCTGTGCGTATTGTTTTCTCTTTTGCTTCCACGTGCCAATCTGACTATGATCCAGCTTTTACCCTGCGATGGCTTGCGTGTCGACGCTCTTCAGCGAGTACCGAGCCACTGCTATAGGGATCATGTCAGCTGGATCCGGCTGCGGTAATGTATTGTCCGTCTTTCTGCGAATCCTTACTTAACTCGATTTAGGAGGAGTCGTTTACCCCATCATGTTTCGTTACCTCTTCGCCAAAGTTGGTTTCGCATGGACGGTCAGGATCTCGGCGCTAATGAGCGCTGTCCTGTGTGGTGTTGCGATCTTCACTGTCAGATTGCAAAAGCCTATCAACAAGGCTGGTCTAGTGCTGGAACTGCGGACGTTTCAGGACCGTCGGTTCCTGCTTCTCGTCGCGGGCTCCTTTTTTGTTTGCCTAGGTGTGCCTGCCTTCCCCGATGTTCACTCAAAGTCCGCCTCTAATCTGGCTTAGGCATGTTTACACCCTATTTCTACATTTCGGATTACGCGCAGTCTCGGCACATGTCCTCCAAAGCCGCATTCACTGTGCTATCTATCATGAACGCTGGGAGTGTGTTTGGTCGCGTCGCGCCAGCTTGGTTGTCCGACAAGATAGGGCGTTACAACCTCCTTTGTCCCTGCGCTTTCCTTTCTGGACTGGCGTGCCTCGTCTTGTGGATGTTTGACGATGACCCTATCCTGATCATCGTCTTCGCCGCGTTGTTTGGTCTCTTGTCCGGTGCGTTCATTTCGGTGATCAACCCGTGCGTGTCGCAAATATCGCACATGCGGGAGATTGGTACGCGTATTGGGGGGTTGTACTCGTTTATCTCGGTTCCGTGCGTCTCGTTTACGTCGTCCCTCTGTGCCTCTTTCGACTAACACGCCTTTCATGCCCCGCAGCTCGCTCTTTGGAGGTCCGATCGCAGGCGCACTGATGCAACAACACGGAGCGTACACCGCCAGCATCGCACTTGCGGGATCAAGCATGATACTGGGATCGGTGTTTTTATGCATGTCGAGATGGATGATCGACCAACGATTGCTATGTCGCGTCTAGACGCCGCCACTTTTTGCTTATGCCCTGGGATGACACACGCACGCCACACACACCAAAAAGTAACACGGGACGACGACATATGGTTGGATCTTTGGCCCCCCGTTCGGTATACACATCACGACGCCTTTTTCCGTTTTTTTGTTCACCACTCTCAATGTTTATGCCCTTTTATTCAATTCTTTCATGGATCACCTATCTTTGTATAGCATCGATGTAGCCTTTATCTCGAAAAACGCACGCCAACAAATAGAGCTGGGGTGACGTTATTGGGTCTTCAATTGAAATGTATTGCAATGATTAGAACGGAACGAAGGGAGCGAAGAACATAGACTAATTTCTGACGTGGGGGTCGCCACAATCAAGTGTATCGAGAAAGATAAAGATGCCACAAATCGAAATCAATGAACGTGTCAAAAAAGTCACGACAAAGGGACGTGTGGAATAGGTGGTTGTAATGACGGCTAACTAATTTCTCCAGATGGATGGATAACGTACAAAACTAGAACGTTTCTTCTTCTTCCGGTTGTCCGGTGCTCTCTGGAACCTCGAATCCGTCCTGGGAGGGTCGTCAGCTAGAGCAAACACGTGGGGAGGGTGCTCACCTCGGTCGAATACAAAATCCGTTGAATCTCCTTCAAGGTCTCGTCCTGCAATCCAGACCCATCCTCGACTCGTTGCTGTACGAGAATCTCGATATCGCGAAGCTGGAGCAACACGCGTTTAGCAAGGCGGTGAAGGGATGAAATGGGAGGGGTGGTTCACTTTTGCAAAGTAAAAGTCGCGTTCCTTTTCTAGACCTTCCATGTGGGTGGTCATCTCGCTGAGCCGTGCATGGAGGCTCTGGAGGGATTCGCTTGGCTGGGTGGAACCAGCGCGGTGACCGCTGATGGGTGTCTTTCCGCCAGATCTGCCTGTCGCGCCGAGACCGCTGGCACTTCGAGCACCTGAGAGAGGGGCGATGGTGGCTGGGGTGTCTGTTGGAGCGCCACGCCTTCGTGCTACCGCGTCGTAGCCCTGACCGCCATAGTTTGAATCCCAGAAACGCTTGATCCACTGCAAGAACTCGAGGTTGTCTCTGTGGCAGACGACGTGGGTGCTGCGGGCCAACGTGTAAGGTGATGTACGCACTGCATTTTACATTTCACGAGCTTTTCGATGGGTATGGGCTGTCCGCGGGATCGTTGAATGGACGTACGTCGTCAAAAGGGTAATTGTGGCAGCGCACCTTGTCGATCTTTTTGGCTTTGAAGACGTTTTGGAGGACTTTGAAGTTGGCGATGAACTCGTACTCGTGTTTTGCGTTCATCTTGACGCGGGTCATTGGTACGTCGCCTGGAAGCGGGATTGGATGATCGAGGATGGGGATCTGTGGAGGCGATCGCACCGTAGATGGAGTCCAAGACTTGGCAGTAGGCTCCGCCTGTGCCGCACTGCTCGACCTTTGTGTAGTTGAGTTGTAGGAGCTCGTTGACCCAGGCGAGGAGATCAGTGCGAGAAACGCCAGCCATGGTGGTTGTGGAACAAAGGAAATGTAAAGAAGAAAAAAAAAAGCTAGCTACCCCTCCTTTGGCCCGCCACCATTTACGGCCCAGAAAAAAAAAACTCAGCTAGCTCATCGTCGTCGACGTCGTGCTCACACCCTCAATGTCGCCCGCCCTCACGACCGACGTGTGTGGCCGCATCGTGCGCTGGGTCCGTCGCAGCGATCTGGCGGCGCTCTGTCTGACGTGCAAGGCCCTGCAGCGCGAAGCAGAAGCCAAGTTGTATGAAATCATCATGTCGGGCAACACCCAGATCACATTCCGCGCCTGTCAGTCCGTCATTAGCCAGCCACGGTTCGGCCCATACGTTCGTTCCTTTTGCTTTATCCCAGACGGCGGCAGGCGCCCCCAACGCGACATCCCAGACCAGTTCTGGGCCACCCTGCAGCGCGCGCTCTCCAGGATGCGTGAGCTCGAATATCTCTTTCTCCAGGACCCGTCGTTCGCCAGCAGCTGGGTCCTGAGCGACATCCCTCACATTCCGTTCCAGCTGCTTGAGGCAAGACTCCTGTTTTACTGGGACGCGCACCTCGTCAAGTTCCTCGAGAGCCAAAATAAGCTCAAGAGTTTACACACCATAGACGGCCCGGCCAGTGACTCCACACTGCACCTCGAAGCTGGCAGTCTTTCCGAACTCCGTGTGTTCGACGGCCCGCTCACAGCCGCAGAACACATCCTCCACGTCGGTTCGTCGCTCACCCATCTACAAGTCGTGCTCGACAAGAACTCCGAAGTCGACATCCTGGCCTTTCTCCCGAAACTCGTCCGTCTCGTCTCCACTCTTCGAGCACTAAGCATACTCCATCTCCCAGAGAGTCTTGCCATGGATACTTTCCGGTTAATTACAAAAGCGTGTCCTCAGCTCCGTCATATGGGCACCATCCCACTCCCGTTACCTCGCAACGTAACTCATCTACTCTACCATCCTTTTGTGGTTTTCTAACACCGATTTCCCTCAGTCATATCGCTTCCACGGTCCATTGATGGCGATGCGTCAGCTCCGAGTATTAGAGGTCGATGTCACTGCGTGGGCCCCTCCAGCGACGGGCATCGTCCAGCGTGCAATCGCCGCTGAAATTCGCATATACGTTCCTTTGA
Source organism: Boletus tylopilopsis (assembly GCA_038093875.1). Classification (NCBI taxonomy): domain Eukaryota; kingdom Fungi; phylum Basidiomycota; class Agaricomycetes; order Boletales; family Boletaceae; genus Boletus; species Boletus tylopilopsis. The sequence goes on along the minus strand of JBBPTB010000443.1, from coordinate 5,536 downwards.
TCGAGTACATCTGTTTTTGGGCAGGTGCCACTCGAACCCTTTGGGCCGTCGACGGAAATGATTGGAGCTGTCACTCTGAAAGTGGACAGCACTCGCAATTCGACGTGCTCTGGAAGGCCAGATGAACGCTCGGCGGTCCAACAGCGACCTCTTTTTTTTTTCTTTCTTTCCCTTTCCATTTTACGTGGCACGCTGAAACGGTGCCATTCGAGGTGGGTATTGTGCCTTTGTACGTCCGTCCCCTGTTTACAACGCTGTCGCAGATCTGACAGGCGAGCGTGATGATTGGATGCTCGAGTGTATCGTAGATATTCCAGGGTATTCGATTCGATCCATTATGTATGAAAACGGAGCTCCAAGAGTGGGGCATCAAATCCCTGCACAGGACTGGCGCTCGCCTCGTGGGATATCGCATTCCAAGGGCTGACTGTAAAACATGCGGGTGCTGCGCTGCAAGAAACGTGTTGGGATGTCCAAAATAGGGCGGGCACTAGCCATGCTTGGTGGATCCAAAGGCAAGCTGATGACACACTGCCTCGTACCCCTTGATTGGTCGCTCTGATAATCCACGGGGAGGAGTCATGCTCTCAAGATTCCCCGTTCATATTGCAACCACGCCCTCGGTAATATCCGCTAAAGCCAAATCGTCATCGTCCCTGTCCCCAAGGACCGCCGCTTGTCTTTTCGCCATGATATAAGGACCCAAGTCCCAATCCCTTGCCCCCTTTCAAACAAGGTCGACGCCCCCCCCCTGATGCAGTATCAACGCACACTCTCATCTTCCTCGATGGCGCCATCTGAACGGTCGATTTCCTCTGGCTCTTCCAACGCTTCCCCGCCACAAAACCTCGTTGCCCTCCCGTCCATGACACACTCGCTCGCCGCCCTTCCGACCATGTCCTCGGTGCCCCACGACATGGTCCACTACAACGCCCAAGCGCACAGCAGAGCGAGGGTACGTCCCATCTCTCGTGCGCACCGCGTTCGTGTGCTTATCCCCCCCGCAGATGGAGTACGCCCTCCAAAAACAAAGGCAACAGGGACCTGCACACGCTGCGCTTAGTGTGAGTCTCGCCATTCTCGTTCGTGGCGTACCTTCTTTGCTCATCAACCAATCCAAACAAGGCATATGACATGCGACGCTCGCCCAGTCCAGCATTGGCCGAAGAGGCCCAGATCACCGTCCGAAGACAGCAAAACGCAAAACAGAGCAATGTACGTCTCGTGTGATGGCGCGTCGCCCCCACGAGATCTGATGATAATGATCCACTTTTTTCCTCTAGTCACGCGACCGCAGATGAACTTCTTCTCTTTACAGCCTCGTTATGACCACGTTCTTTGCGCCGAGCGCAATTCCAATCGGTTGTGGGACGGACGAACATGTGTATGTACGCATAGCGCCTCTTACTCTATCTCGGCAGGGTTAATATGGGTGATTTCTCATTTTGGGATTAAATTATACCACTTACTGCGCTACTCTCTTATCTGGCCTTGTTCAAAAAGTCGTACAGGCGTATGCCACAAGTACATGCCACTCGTTTAAATCTTTTCCCTCTTCTTCGCTAGAATTTCTGTTTATCCTATCGCATCTGTATCGATCACTTCCAGTTTCATTTTAGAAAAAATGACCACACAGCCTGTTCTTTTAGACGTTCCATGAATGTCTCGTTCGAGACCGCGCGAGATGAAATGAAACACAGCACTGAGACCTGATCGCGATGGACACGCTCTCTCGCTGGCGTGCCCAGCCTGCAAGCTTTTTTGTGCACAAGGAAGAGCAGGGACGTGCGATCGCTGTGGCGCGCGAGATCTCAGCGAGCCTGTCACTTGGATGAACCATCACTGAGAGGCGTCCACGCGAACGGAAGGAACATGAAACTGAACAACATCTTATTGGGGCTAGATGCCACGAGGCGTGGAGCGGGAACGAACGTCTCGACTACGGTTCGATGGCTGGAACGGCGACCGCATGCGGGGCCATACATGTCCCACAACAACAAAAAAGACAACATGCACGGAGAACACCGTGGAGGGACCGAGAGCAGGTGGGGTAAATCTCCGGGGGCTCCTAGACTACGCATGGGTGGGGACGCGCAGTAGATGGATGGCAGATGGCGCAGACGATGATGTATGTTGTGTGCGCGTGTGTGTGTGTTACACAAGGACCTATACATGCGGATACGGAGCAGGAGTGGCGGATAAAAATTTGCAAAATGGCACGCTGGCCAAGGGAAAAGAAGACGGAGGGCTGCAGGGTCTGACTGCTATGATGACATGTGAAGAAAGGGGATTGCCTTTCACTCCGGAAGGACCATGGAGAGAAGGTTGTCGTTTGAGGGAGGCGAATGGAAGCACGGTGACTCCCATCGTGAGTGGGACAAGCGCGGCAGGAGAAACAGCATTTCGGACCGATGAGAGGAAAAGATGTTGTGAAGGTAGCGATGCATTTTCGATTTATTCGAGGGCCGACTGTACAGCAAGCGTCCAAGGAAATGGGATACCCAAGACAAGTTGGAATGACTCCTCGGATCGAATGGAATTAGCCGACTCAGTGTCGCTTTCGAGGGGGCGTAATTGCTCCACCACAAAGATATTCGGATCAATTCTGAAAGTGCGATGGCCACATTTCGAGCTGACTTTGGTCCAGCGAACTTCCCATGGTCAGGGCAGAGGCACGCAAGTCGGTCTAGGTAGTGCGGGTTTAAGGCGGAGGGATTGGCCAAAGGTGAGAAAACGTACATAGGTTATAATTGGTGTGGCGTTGCGTCCAAAACCATTAATGGCCCGTCTGAACGATCGAGGTAATTGGAAACTGATGAGTCACTGATAGAATTACTCAGTGAGTGGTACGGTGAGCGAACGAGTGGCCGAGCGCTACCATGAGCTGTCTAAATGGACCATATTAATGCCATGGTAGTCCAGACTGTTCACGGCATTTTTGCCAGCGCGTCTCGTAGTGATGGTGGTAACGGGAAGAGGAGGAGATTGTTTGGCAACGGCCTTGGAAACAAACAAACACCTCTCCAGATTTGGATACCTTCTTCAACAGACCAATGACGAGTCTCTGCAACTAGCCTTGGCCAGCGCGCCTACAACGTGCGACTTACCTGGTTCTAACTTGCGGTTATTCAGTTACTACCAGTGTGCTCGGCCATGTTCGTGCCATTGACGCTTCCACACATCACCGTGCAGCAAGACCACCAGACGAACACGACAGAGCAGAGTTTCGTCGACGAACCATGGCCAAAAATTATCGCATGGCGTTCGCAGAAATCCCCGAATTCGCTCGGGACTGCAGTTGGAGCAAAATTTGGGTCGGTGTATCTGTTCGGTACCCCTCTGCCTGGTGAGCACGCCCAGAAAAGTGGTCCTTCATCCCAGTCTCGCACACGTTTTCCGACCCCAACACCGCCCATACAATCTGTCCCCGGTTTCGCTGCCCCACCAAAGTCACATCCATATTCCCGTCGACATTCGGCGTCTCCGTCTTCTCTGTCCCTGAATCAGGCCCTCATGAAGCCCTCTGCTCGCTCTCGTGTAGTCTCTGGAATATCTCGCGAACAAGTACAGGCGTCGAAAAATCTCGTCGACTTTGAGGACGACTCTGAACGGCTCAAAGACTTGCTCAAAAGCTGCAAATCACGCGAGCGGAGCATCGCCGACACGCTGCTACCCACTCTCTCCATTGACAAAGGCGTCGTCATCGAGCGAACATCTTCCCTTCCCCCTTCCCGCTCCTCCTTTCCTCCCCTTTCCCCCGTCAGTCCCGGGTCAAGCAGGCCACATGACGACCCAAAATCCCTCTTGTCTGCAATGATTTCGCCAGTATTCTCGCCAAAGTCTCTCTCTGCTCCACCTTCACCGCCTCTTCCCGCCCCGAATGACAAGACCGAAGGGGATTCCGTTGCATTAATCGCCCACATATTACCGCCTCGTTGTGGTGCTGGCCACGGTGTCACAGATCTTATCGTTCCAGAAGGGACAGATCTATTGGTGTGCCTGCAAGAGTCAGGGTATGCCGACGTGTTCGTGGTGTGAACAGTCCCTCACGTCTGTTTCAGTGACCTGTCCGTTTTTGAAACACACGATGGTATATGTATCGCAAGTGCATGCTGTCAAAAAGCCCCCCACTCAGAAAACGACACGTCATGTTGGGTGCAGTTGAAGTCAGTTCAGACCAAAGAGGTGAGACTTCAGTCGTGACACTCTCTGGTGCTTCTCCCAACTGCTTCCGACAGAAGGCGTACCTTATCCTCGCCTGTGCAACACATCGACCGCTCTACTCGGATGTTTTTGGCCTTACCGATTCACCGGATGAGTCCGCGGAACAGTGTGCACGCTATTCGTTGTTTGAACTCCACGTCGGGGATTCTTTCGACATTCACCCCACATGGCTTGAACCACTGGGTGAGTGGAAAGTCGATGGCTTTGCAGAGGCTTCCGATATAGTGCGCAACGAAGCAGATGGTATGTCTTTTCGCCTTCGATCGTCCTATCTCTCCTATTCTCCTTGCAGGCTCGCTGTCCTTTGTTTACATCAATAGCGCGTACCGCGTAAACACCAGGTCCCTCTCTGTCATCCCTTGCTTCGAAGTTCGCGCACGCACGCGTTCTATCGCGTCTTCCTCCGCCAACTCGACCGACGAACAGAGGGCTCTCGCAGTACCCAGTCCGCTCAAATCCCTGGGTAGTACAAGCTCCGAGAATGGTGCTTCCGGGGATGGGGGAAGGACGCCCGAGCGCACAGCCCTCCCAAACACAGATTTCTCGCGTCTTTGGTTTGGTCAAGATCAGGACGTTGGAGAAGCAGTGTTTTCGTCCACGCCTGGCAGTCTGAAGGGACTTTGTAGTCGATATATCGTTGCGAGGGACGCCGTAGTGGTGCTTGCCTGGGCAGATACAGAAGTTCTGGTGTGTTCCAGAAAGCACGTTGTGATAGCGCTCGCCTAACCTCTTCGTGTCTAGATCTTTCAGTTTCAAGCTGGTGGAGAGGCATTTGCTCAGTCCTTTACGCAAGTTCAACCAGGAGGTGTTGGCAAGGTATTGGACGTACGATTCGTCGACAGTAAGGCATTTGTGGTCTTGGGGGTTGGTTTCTCTATCATGCAAAGTTGTCTTGCTCACACCACGTAACAGAACGTCGCTCGGTGGTACAAGTTAGTTCCGGTAGATGCCAATGGGGATCTGGCAACTGACTCGGAAAATGCCAGACTGCAGTAAGTCTGATCATCCATGTTTGTTTTTAAATAGACTTTCAAGGTTTTTCTAGGCCAACGCCCGCCCAGACAATCTCCCTCGGGATACCTATCGCGGTATCTCTCGTCAGTACTATAAATGGGATTGTCACGCTCCGCCATACATCCACGGGTCACAAGGAGGTTTCGCTATTTTCACAGTCAGAACTGCAGGATCGGCCATATCATAGACTTTGGCGCTCACAACTGGTTACTGCTGCTCGTCGAGAGAGCGTTACCACATTGACTGCAGTTCTCCCTCTCGAATTCAATTCGCTTGTATTTGGCTACAGTGAGTTTTT